>OX465104.1:15497188-15617188 GCA_949987565.1 Luidia sarsii
TGGATGCAATACCATTCCATTACCTCATAAAAATGTCCATCCCCCAAAAAAGTAGCCATCTTAGAGAACAAAGTTCTCTATTTAAGAACCCCAAACACTAGATAGTCTTTTTCAAATGGATTTGGTTGGATAACTCAGGTGGTACAGCGTTGGAACGTTAAGCCAGAGTTCTCTGGTTCACGTCCTGGTCCAGTCAAATTCTCTGTTGCTATTCATATTGTTTACACATTTCCCAGTCAATTTTTCTTTCCCTCGTTTGAGTGGGTCATAATCATAATTAACCCCACTTGAATTTGCAAGAAATCACAAATGTCTCATGACTGTAAATATGTCCTAGGCCCTTTTTGCTAGGAACCTACCTGAATCCTTTGAAATCCTCTGATTTTGAGTATGAAATTTGGGCTACCAGCCTCAATCCTCTGAAATCCTCTGAAATTTGCCACCGTACACAAAAACTGTGGTGCCCATTGCCTCAATCCTCTGAAATCCTCATAGCCAGGGAATGGGAATGGCCAGCAGCTCGTGGGTGAGTTTGTCCATGGGATGACTATAAATGTGTGGTTTGGAACCAAGCATAACTACAGACCCCAATGCAGTTTGAGAATCAATCCTCTGAAATCCTCATTTCAGTCGAACCCCATGCAGCCTAAATCCTCCCAAATTCTTCTCCAGTAGTTTGCCCATTCAGCCTCAATCCTCAGAAATCCTTCCAAACTTCACAACCTATTCAACCTCAATCCTCTGAAATCCTTGGAACCTTCATAACCTATTCAGCCTCAATCCTCTGAAGTCCTTTGCTTTAGCCCAGAGGATTTCTGAGGATTTAGGAAGGTAAGGGCTTAGCTAAGACTTCCTTCTTGTTCTTAAGATGTATGTGTTGAATCCCACTGTATGCAGCAGTGGTTGCCAAACAGTCCCACCAATGTGGCGCACTACACTCTCAATCATGTCCACTAACGATGGGCACTGCACGTTTAGCAAAGACTTCAACCCGCAGCACTTTGTCCAACGTTAGCCCGGGTACATATAAGGTCCTAACCCCAAATGTTTCCTGAGACCGTGTACATGAGTTCACTGTGCCTAAGCCTGAGTAGAGCACACGCACCATTATTGTCCATTACCAAGTTTCCCCTAAGGCTGTGGGTACAAACTCATGTACTGTACGGTCCCTCACCATCCCCCGTCAGCTGTCAGAGGTCGTGCCGGTTGTGGCAGTGAACTTTTTTTTACAGAACGTCGGAGCGCGGTCAGCAAAAACAGGATGAAGCCTGGGGATTGTTTTGTAGCAGTCATGTACATGTACATGTGTAAGGCTGTGTCTAAAAAAGCCACTTGTTAGTTGAGTTGGCTGAAGGCAGTGTGTATAGGTTTGTGTGATACATGTACCTCAAGACTGAAGTACTTTAATCGGCTATGACTTCGAATTGAACACTGAACTACATTGTACGCTGTACAGTACGGAGAACACTGAACTGGAGAGCCAGTGGGGCTGAAGGCATTGCACTTCATGTTGGCTTGTGTAATATCTCTGGTTGGAAATCATTGGCTATGGCTTCAAATTACACATGTACAGTACATGTGTGTACCGTACTGTAGATGCAGTCCCATGGAAGCCACTAGCCAGTGGGGCTGAAGGCAATGTGCATACATGTACCAGGGTACAGTGTAGGCTTGTGTGATAATGTTCCTGTATCTCTAGTCAGAAACAATTGACTATGGCTTCAAATCAGACACATGCCTATGGAAGTCATTAATAATTTGGTCTATGGCAAAGTGCACAGGCTTGTATACTGCATGTACACATACAGTATGCATCTGTTCTCCGGTCAGAAGTTATTGGCTACGGCTTCCAATTAAACACAGGCCCATGGATAAGTAGCCAGGGGACCTAAAGGTAATGTGTATGGCTTGTGCATTATATCCAGTCCTAGCCATTATATCCGTCTGTGGCCCAAGTTCTTCTAAAACTGGCTTGAATAGTTGTGGATTTGGGTTTACAATTACATACAGGTGTGTGCAGAGCTTCCTACTGGCTTCTTTTTTGTCTTGTGTTCATGAAAAATAGCCAAATGGCCTGTCATTACAGGAGATGACTCACACAACATTATTGATGTACTGTACATGTGTATATTATAAACCATAAGGTCTATAGACAACCACATTGTACACACCATGCCAGTAACCCCTCTAGGGTAATGTAAGAGTAGAGAAACTCACAGAAAGCAATTTACACATAAGAGGCAGATTGCTCTAGGCAATCTTCAAAATGGAAAAAAAGAAAAGAACAATGTACACATGTACCGTATGTACTTTACATGTACAGTGTACATGATGCACATGCACATGCACAAATTAGGTACTGGTATAACTACATGTACATGCACATGTATATTTCAGACTGTCATAAAAATGTCTGTCTAGCTTGTAAAGGGTTCCCTTTGCATACAGGGCAATTAGTCGGCTTTGGGTTGCCTGTGAGAAAGAAACTGCCCTGTACCTTATGTGCCGTGGCCTCAAGCTGCACTTGAAGGGTGACTGTCTTGCCTGTGCAGCTTTTAAGCTTGCCACCCTCAGTTTCAGCAGCTGCATCGGCATATTACACATGCGCAGCGCACCCCGGCCTGTCTAGGTGGCTGTGTACTATCAGTGGAATAGACCCGCTGTCGTGAGCAATACTTGGCACTGTGTATGCGCTTGCTGCACGTGGATGTGACTGAGGCAGCTTGGTGCCACAGTGCATGGAAGAACATGTGGGACGCATGAACATGTACATTGTGTACATGCAGGGTTAAAAATCTCCACTGGACCTTGGACCGAGTCTAGTGATTTCGGCATCAGTCCACCGGTAGTGCCGAGTGTGACCGCACTTGACCGGCTGTCTAGTGTTTTTTTTTCTTGAAACAAAACAGTCATATATTGTAAAGATTGTTGAGGGCCAGTAAGATTCTTCAGTTACTAGACCTGTTGTCTAGTACATTTTTTCTCGAAATTTGAGCCCTGACATGTGTGTACCAATGTGGCCAACTGGCAATGCACCATAGCAGGGGATCCAATTTAAATGCGTCTTAAACGTGGCATATTTTTTTACACACATACACCATGCATGCATGTTAATCAACCACGTCTATGATGTTACAGACGCGAAGCTTTGTCTTGTTTCATTTAATTTCATTTTTTTTCATGAAATGCCATAAATGCAGTATTGAAATTAAAGCTTGCAATTTTCTGAGCAGACATCGACTGCAATATTTCCGTGCCAATTTACTTAATTGTGCCAGAAAAAAAGAAGAAGTTCAGCTCGAGACGACTGGGTCCACTGCAGTCACACTACGTGTACACTGCATCGGACCGACGTGGAAATCACTGGATCCGGGCCACAGGCCTGGCAGGGACAGGCATTCCAGATCCCTGTGTACATGGAGAAATAGGGCAACAGATTAGCCCAGTATGCACATACATGTTCACCCTGCAAGGCTGCTAAGTGTGCGGGCAGCTCGGTGGACCCTGGGGCCTTTTGAGCACTCTCATGTTGGCAGTCCGAGCAGCGGGGCTACTTGCAACATGTCAGCCTGCCACTCTCGGGTGTCACATTTTAAGAGTTCAGTCCCATTGCTGTCCATGTCTCTGTCTATTTTCATTCAGCATGAGCTTTACCCAGTGAGGTGTGGATGTACATGTAGTCATGTACACGTGTCCATCTATAGCATCCACCTGTAAATTTTCTCTCATCATTCTGGAAAATTAATTACTTAATATTTGTTATTGTTTTTCCACTTATAGGTATTAATGCTAGTTAGTACAAAGCTTGCTGTCTGTTTTTTTTCTGCTGATTGTAGCAGTTTCCAATACATTGCCACCCACCCAACACCACCCAACACTACCCAATCCCAACCAATCCCACCCAGCTCCACCCAACACTACCCAACCCTGCCCAACCCATCGAACCACATCAACCCCACCCAACACCATGTAATAACCCCACCCAACCTCACCCAACCCCACCCTACCCAACCCCACCCCACCCCATCCCACCCTACCCAACCCCACCCCACCCCACCCAACCCCACCCAACCCCACCCAACCCACCCAACCCCACCCAACCCCACCCAACCCCACCCAACCCCACCTAACCCCACCCAACCACACCAAACTCCATCCAACCCCACCCAACCACATCCAACTCCATCCAACCACATCAACCACATCAACCACATCCAACCACATCCAGCCACATCCAGCCACAACCAACCACAACCAACCACAATGTACCAACCATTTAGAAGCTGCATGTATGTACTTGTATAAATTTACCAGTTCACGGCTACACACATGTTACACACATGTACATCATTTACTGGGTTCCACACCCCAAGCTTTGAATTCAGAATCAAACTCCACCCATTATGTTATCTTTTCTCCCGAATCCATCCAAGTCTAAATCTGCTCCTCCCTATCCCTCTAATGCAGCGTACAGTGTACTGTACAGAACAGCTTGATTCACAAATCCAACCAGGTCCATCATAAAGAGTGAGAACAAACAAATGGGAATCTGTCACTTCTGAGTCCATGGTTAATACATGTAAATACAGAGCCCACACCAAAGTGTGCTGGAATCTCCCCATATGGTCATCCGAACAGTAGCAATCAAAAACGACACTGTATTGCCTAACTCCACCTGAAGGAAAATGCGCGTAAAATTGTTCACAGGGCATGCGGGGGTGACAAAAAGACTGGAGGGAGGGAGTGAGGCGGTGGGGATTGGGAGGGAGGGAGGGAGGGGATGAGGGAGAGGGAGGGAGTCAGGGGGTGGGGAAAGGGAAGGTTGTAGGGGGGAGGGAGGTGTAGAGAAAGTCTATCTCCTTTTTTCCCCTGTGGATATTGGGAGGCTCAATGCACACGCACACAGAGCCAGACCTCCCATGCATCATGCAGTACTTCCCGCCTCACCTGCCCACACACACCCACACACACACACACACACACACACACTCAGGAGGCAAAGTCTAGGGAGGAGATTGTGGGAGGGGAGGCCGACTCTGAGGAGGTACATGTACATGTACGCAAATTTACATGCACATGGACAACAACTCACAAATCACAAATCTAGCTGGGAGTTAGCCATGCTTATAGTGTGTAATGTTGGCATGATCGTGAGGGACAGTACGGGTCATCACCATCTGCATCAAAATGTCTATGGACAGAGTACAGTAGAAGAAGCTGCAGTTGCTTCTGCCCACACATGTACACGTACCGGTACATTTTATGCGCAGCCAAGCCAACCATGCACTATACATGTACATACACTGTATGTACATGTACATGTACATTGTACATGTACATGTACAGCACATGTACATGTACATGCACATGTACATGTACATGTACATGTACATGTACTTTCTGATTTTTCATCTTTGATCTACTGAGCACACATTGATATACATTTGATAATCACAGGCTTGAAAGGACACTCATATAATCTGAAATCCAGTTTGAGCACTACACTACATGTACCCTGTGTGAGCAATGCCATTAATCAATTCACCTGGCATTGCAGAGATTGGAAAGGGTTGTAGAATTCCCAAGCCAACTATCAGCCATCACAACATGAACAGAAGGAGTTTGGCCCTAGTGGAACAAAATTGAAATTCATTGCAAATTTTAAAAGTCGTGGATGGAGACAATAATCGTGTTTTACCTGAGTGGGATTTGAATCGTGAGTTAGTGCAACTTTTCTCAATATCTGTGATTATTTGCCAAGCAGAGTGTGTGTGAATGCTGGACAATCCCCACAAGACCACAAAGCACCGCTTGCAATCTGACTGACAGTAAGTGCCGTGCTTGTTCATGTCTCTCTGCATGGGCCACCCTCAAGGACACAAGCACAATTTGACCACAATTAGTGGGTCTGAATGCATCACGATTTGTTGGCATGTGTGAACACGTGCAAACCGGTTTTAAATCACATTTCAAATTGCAATAATTTGCACAGTGTCTGAACGACCCTAATATTCCAACCATTGGTACTGTAGTTATTCGTTAGTCAATACCATGAGGTGAAATCCTGATACGCCCCCCAATAAAAAAAAATAGGAAGAAAAGAAAAAATTACGAGATGCCTTACCAGATATGCCTGAGTGCTCCCTCATCAGGTAGAAGTAGCACATATCTGTGCCTGTACAAAGTGCTGCTGCACTATTTTCTTCTGTCTCTCTCTGTCAGGTCAACAATCCCCCCCCCCCCCCGATTCAATTCTTGCGCTCAATTCCTGCCACCATCCCCCCCCACCAAATCCACCCCTTCTCTGGCTTTTTCCATCTCAGAAAAACCTGTAAAGTCATGCATGGACTGCACAAAGTCAGAGACATGTTCCTCACCCATTTGGCAGTTGGGGAACATTTTATTTCTCTCTCCTTTTTTTCTCTTCCCTCCTCCCTCTCTCTCTCTCTATATATATCTCTCACTCCCTCTCTGTCTTCCAAAGTCTGTCTGTCTGTCTGTCTCTCTCTGTCTCTTTCTCTCTCTATCCCCCCTCTATCTATCTCTCCATGATCCCTCTCTCTTGCTCTCTCTCTTTCTCTTTCTCTCTCCTTCTCTCTCTCTCTCCCCTCTCTCCCCCTCTCTCCCTTTCTTTCTCTTTCTCTTCCCCTCTCTCTCCCTTTCTCCCTCTCCATCTCTCTTTCTCTTCCTCTCTCCCCCTCTCTCTCCCTCTCCATCTCTTTCTCTCTCCCTCTCCCTTTCCATCTTTCAGTATCTCTCTCCACACCCCCCCTCTCTCTTCATCTTTCTCTTCCTCCATCTCTCTCTCCCTCTTTTTTCGGTGGGGGGGGGGGGGGGGGTCATTGATCGTAGGTGGAGAGCAGGAAGGAGGAGAGAGGGAGAGGGTTGCTGGAGAATATCTGGAGGAGATGAAGGAGACAGATTAGGGGAATGGATTGGACAATTGCCAGTGCTCGCCAAAGGAAATTTCGGACGGCACATGGCACAAGGTTCCCCCTTTTTTGGTTGTGGGGAATTTTCCTGTCAGGGATAATTTACGAGGATCTCAAACACAGTCAGTGTCACTGTCTGTCTCCTGTTCTCTCTGTTCCAGTAAATCTCTTCTCATTTGTGGGGATTCTGTCCGTCCATCCTTGCTGGCGTGGGTGGTGTGGCAGGCGGTTATCAGGAAAGACAGCCAAGGAATTACTTACAGTTACATTGTACACATACTGTACATGAACACTGCAAGGGATAGAGTGTGTTTTTTGGACACCCTGTTTTTTCACATTCAGTGTACATTTGTACATTTACATGTACAGGTGTACTGTACATGTACTGTACAGCTACCTGTACATTATGCTGTTCTACACGACGTACATGTACAGTATGTACAATGAACAGGTACGGTACAGTGTGTATTTCATCAATTTGACCACCTGTTCTACCGGTACCCTGTATCTGTTATTAACATGTACATTTGTAGTAGACAGACAGTATGACACCAAATTCAGCTAATCGGCATTGATTTGGCATTGAAATTCTGGGACCGAACCTGCAGGTTTCATAGTTTATTTTCAGTCGCACATTATTGAGGAAAAAGCAGGAACATCCTTATGGCACCAGAGCCTACACTCTAAACTATAAAGACAGCACCAAAGTTTGTGTCATCATCATGTCAACATCTAGATATACAAATCTAACCAGAACAAGATTAAGAGAAAGGCCCTTCTAGGATCAAAACACCAGTCCAAATTGGTGTGATTTGCTTGTTTTTTTCAGTCATCTATTTCAGTAAGAAGATTGCAACATTTCTTTGTTGCTTTAAAATAAGATATTAAATATTAATTAAGAGAAAGGCCCTTATAGGATCAAAATACCAGTCCAAATTTGTGTGATTTGCTTGTTTTTTTCAGTCATCTATTTCAGTAAGAAGATTGCAACATTTCTCTGTGTTGCTTTAAAATGAAGATATTAAATATTAATTAAGAGAAGGCCCTTATAGGATCAAAATACCAGTCCAAATTGGTGTGATTTGCTTGTTTTTTTTCAGTCATCTATTTCAATAAGAAGATTGCAACATTTCTGTGTTGCTTTTAAATAAGATATAACAGTACATACTGTATATCAATAGGCCTGCACACATAAATGTCAATTAATACTTAAATCTATCTTGACAAGAGGACTTGAACATTGTTGAGTCTGATGCCTCATGCAATCTTCCATTCAAAGTGCACACACTGTTCTTGTGATTTATACCCCGGTAGTACAGTAGGAACCATGGCAAGAAACAACATGGGAGCCCTGTTTTTTCAATTAGCTGCAAACCCTGGATGCATATATGTATGCATATTAAAGTTGACACACTGGTCCTTCAGACTGTTGGCTGGTAACCTTGACATTAGGAACGAGGGTGTCAATTGATTTCAGTGTGTCTCAACAATACTCCCATTCAATTTGCTTTCACATGATGTACATGTACCTGATTGACACAAAGTCAAACCTTAATGATCAGTGCTAATTAACTAGATGTTCATGTACATGTACATGTACAGTACATGGTGTTTGTACATTGCATACACATACACAATGTACATGTACACTACATGTGCTTTCTCAATGAAATCACTATTTTTAGATTTGTAAAAAAAAAATGAATTGGTTTTCCTTTTACTTTCATTGAAATGATTTTAAGATGATCATTTTTTTGGTCAGTACGAATTTTGCAGCGTTTTTGTACAGTATCACTTGAAGGAATTCAGGTCAGTCTTGTCAGCAAGCAGTTGGCAACATTTGCTTTACTGTACATGTACGTGTAAAAAAACACCAGGGACTGCATTATTAACCCAATACAAAGATTTGTTGGGACCTCCTACATGTACTTTGATTGAACACACCCCATTTCTATTTCAGACACACCTCATTTTCAAGATTGGTGACCTGCATTTTTGTCTTTTGAACTGCCCAGCGCCAACAAATGTGATAGTACTCGTGCTGCTGATGAGCAGCTAACGTGACCCTGACTCTGCCTGTCAATCAAGGATGGACACCTTCACACATCCTGACCCTAGCCTTGATCCACGGAAACCATCCACAGCTATTTAATACCGGCAGTGGTGTGTTCTATCTCGAAAGCCAGCCACTTCTTTGGTTTTCTTCTTTCATCTATTTTAGTATTCCCCCCCCAAAAAAAAAATCAAAAAAAAAAATCACCATTTCTCCAAGGAACTGTCTTTGCTGTCAGCTTGTGGGGGGGGGGAGTCGATGAAATGATCTTCGATTCCCTGGTACTTGACAATGTATGAGAGTCAGTGAATGGGGGTCGGATGAGCTGCCGGCTGGCTGGCCTGCCAGACTTGTGTAATTTCACTCTGTGTGGGAGGGGCCATAGAATAATCTGAGTTCAGTGCAGCGGAACTCTGCAAGTATTGGCCTGCCTGAATGAATCAGACTGTCGTCCTGCAAAAGGACAAACCTTCAAGTACCAATACCCATGTAGGCTTAACATAACTGCAGACCCTACTGAAGGAATGGGCTTCATACCCATTTCTTATCTCCACCTTGATGCACATGTACTGTAGCCTACATGCTATCGGTATTGAAAAGAAGGTTCACTCTAATTTGGGAGGTAAGCTTTGGTTTCATCAGAGAAAAGACAGGACAAGGCCTGGCATTTTTCAGGATTTTGCAAGGATGTGCATGCAACCAAGTCAGACCTTGATTCACTACCGTAATCCCGGAATATGAAAGGGTACACAAATTCCACTTACACTGTACTAGTTGCACAAAAATGATGCAAACAAGTGACTGGCTTCCCCTTGTCTAGAATGCTCTATGACCAAAATCTCACAAATCCTCAAAAATTCCACTGGCCCTCATACATGTATTTCCTTCCCGGTAGGACCCTCTATCAAAGGCACATTTCAGGGACTTGTTCAGAGGCTCTCCTCATAAGTACCTTTCTCCCTTTAAGCAAGCTCAGAAACTTGACCAACGAAAAAAAAGGAAGACAAAATTAACTCAAATAATTAGGTTGCCCTATTTATGTACATTCCTTGATAAGTATAGGCCTATACGTGTACCCAGTGCAAGTACATGTAGCAGGTGAAAGCAAGCGCCACAGCAATTAATACTGCATGATAATTGGATCGGCCATCCTGCTTCCCTCCTCCCTAAGGGAGAGGTCTTCTCATACTAAGCAAATATTTGCACCTGAGCAGCTCTATAAAATGGTTCCCCCCATGTGATATCACTGCTTGGCCTTTACATTATCATGCATGCATATGGATGACCCTAAATGTTTTGAGTTGTAAGGCAATCTGCTTCTTTTTTCTCTGGTTTGTGAGTTTGTTTGCGGCCTGTTAGGTATCCATTTTGCTATTGACCCCCTGGTTTACCTGAAGGCCAAAAAAAGCAATTGGGATACAAGCACCAAATATCAGTTGGCTTACACTCACTACAGATGTGTTTTTTTGGGACAGGTCAACAGATTTTTGCCAGAGAGGTGCATGTACTGTACAGTGTAGTCATGCTGGCCTTAGGTTTAACAGGGTCTGTCTCAGCCAGTTGACTGCCAGGTGAAAATCATCCAAAGACTTTGTCAAATATATGAGTTCTATGGAAAGCCCTGGAGTGGTTTGTTGAACAATTTTGCCTGTTATACATGTGGCAGGAGGACAGTGCCTAGTGTTTCTGGTCGACCCAGGCATTTAGCTAGAGGATTTGTCAAATTTCCAGGTTGCCTGAGACTGACTGCTAATAGTAAAACATAATGGGTTTTCGCTGTAGTTGTCACTGTGGGCCATATTCTTCTCTCTCTTAATATTGGCGGTTGTCAGTCAGCCGGGCCGATGAACTTACAGTTTCAGGTGTCCCATTGCTATTTTTAGTGGCCATTTAGTGGCCACTTGAGCACCGGCCACTGCTAAAGTCAAGCCCCACTCCAAAGATGGACCTCTCGGTCTGTCTGTCTGTCTGTCTGTCTGTCTCTCTCTCTCTCTCTCTCTCTCTCTCTCTCTCTCTCTCTCTCTCTCTCTCTCTCTCTCTCATCTCTGTCTCTGCCTCTGACTCAGTCTCAGGCTCTGTCTGTGGCATCATCTCTGTCTCTCTGTCTCTGGCTCTGTCTGTCTCTCTCCATCTCTGTCTCTCTCCATCTCTGTCAGTCTTTCTCGAACTGTCTCTGTCTCTCTGTCTCTGGCTCTGTCTCTGTCTCTGTCTCTCCAGTCTCTGTCAGTATTTCTTGAACTGTCTCTGTCTCTCTGTCTCTGGCTCTGTCTCTGTCTCTGTCTCTCTCAATCTGTGTCAGTCTTTCTTGAACTGTCTCTGTCTCTCTGTCTCTGGCTCTGTCTCTGCCTCTCTCTCTCCAGTCTCTGTCAGTATTTCTTGAACTCTCTCTGTCTCTCTGGCTCTGCCTCTGCCTCTGCCTCTGTCTCTGTCTCTGTCTCTGTCTCTGTCTCTGTCTCTGTCTCTGTCTCTGTCTCTGTCTCTGTATCCATCTCTGTCAGTATTTCTCGAACTGTCTCTGTCTAACTCTGTCTCTGGCTCTGTCTCTGTGTCTCTCCACCTTTGTCAGTATGTCTCTACATGTACATGTTTCTATATCTCTTTTAATTTTTTTTTACATGGCCCTTGCTACTATACACACACAAATTTATATAGGATATCGGGTTAAAAACCCTAAATACCCATCGCTTTGTTTCTAGCACATGACCTGAATCCTGTACAATCCTGCAATCCTTCAGTTAAATCCCCAAACCTGACAGTCCAACAGTGTCTCCCTGGACCATTGGTACACATACTATACTCCTTTTTGTGATGATGTACTGTACATGTACATACTGTACACTGTACTAGTAGTACATGAATGTACAATGTATATTCTTACTACCATGCCCTCCATCACATTGGGCCTTGTAACCTGGATCCCACATTTTCCCCAAGTGGCAAAAAAACTCCACATGCCCTCAATCCTGCAAATTCCTACAATGCATCAACTACCATACCACATGCCCTCAATCCTACACATTTCTACACTACGACAATAGGATTCTGTAGGATTTGGGACAGTTAGGGTTCTGCTCTAGTGCCTGGACGAGCATTGTATTTGTTTCCCTCCCCTCCATCAGATCAGCCCCTATCCCATCCCAGTCATTCACCAAATCATCCTTCAATATTCCCTCTCTCTGTTTTTCTAACCTGCTTCCTATCGGTTACTCTGTTCATCATCATCATAAATCTCTTACAGTAATTTGATGGATGGATGACGGAGGACTGCCTCTGCCAACCAGTTCAGCTACACTCTAATCTGGCGATTAGCAGAGTTAATTCCATCTTTAAGCTCCATAATTGCTTTTACAAGTCCTGATCTACATTGGACACATGTACATGTACAGTACACTGTACATTAGGCCTACCAGTACGTGTGCAAGGTTGTTTATGCACTACCGTACTGGTAAATGATATACATGTACTACCGGTACATACATGTACATGTACAGTATACCAGCATTTGGCACTCTGTTACCACGATTTCTCAATTTTTTTTTTTTTTTTTTCCATCAGGTGAATGATGTTAAAGAACCCTTCAATGAGCCTGTTTACATTAAGCATATCATAGACTTAGGATTCAGTGGTCCATGTACATAAAATACTCGTACATGTACATGTACGTGTACATGATGTATTTATGAAGAATATCAAATATTTACAGATGCACACTATACAATCAGTTGATCTTCACTTCAACTTCAAGACCACCTACCGGTAATATTCAACTTCAAGAACAAAATAATTGAGTCAAGAAGAATCGATGACATCAGGAGCCCTAATCTAACCAAACCTGCTATTCAAACAAATACCCAGTACAGGAAAAAGAGGCTGAAAACTTTGAACAAATTGAAAATAACAGAAGCAGTCAGAGGCATTTAACCATTAACTTCCATACATTTCCAGGGATCACGCCTGTGTTTCCATTCAGATGCAAACAACTATGAATTGTTATACACCTGGCTACAGCAGTTCAGGGACCAGAACCCCAAGCCTGAGCCAGAGCATGCCCCAAAGCCATAGACAGCAGTCTAGACATTAACTCTAAGAGAGGAGTCAACGTCCTGACAACCTCCCGTCCCCAAATGGACTGGGGATTAGCCCATTACACACTGGTCTAATGGTGCTCTACATGTAAATGTGGCCACTAATGATTTATAACCCTGCCATCTTTTGTCTTCTGTGGCCAACCAGTGCCTCTAAGGGGCCGTACCAACCTAATTTCCTTGCCTCAACTGAGCATCCCGCATTTGTATTGATATCGCCAGAAGCTAGAAAAAGAAAAGAAAGAAGAAATTTAGGATGCTCGTTTACCGTAATACGCTTCCATGAGTAGTTATCAATGGTTAATATTGTGACTGCCATCATTAATTTTTGTGTAATGAGGAGTTCTTGATTATTCATGCATAGTACATGTACATGGCAGTGCAGTGTACATGTATATATTCGTGCACTACCCCGGTATATTTGTGTATACATGTACCGTACATGTACCTCATCAAATAGCACACACAATCGCCACTTGAACAGCACAGATTTTTGCATGTACATGATTTTGTGTACATGTATGTGTTAATCAATGCATATTATGACAAGGTTGATTCTCAATATGTATCCATGTGCATGTATACATGTATACAGCACATGTACAATGTACATGTACATTGCAGGTGGTCATATGCACTCTTACATGTACATGTAATGTACATGTACATGTACCCCGTGCAGTTTTCTTTCCAGGTACCTGTTCCAGGTGAAGTTTACACGCAGGTAGTGATTACGTGCAATGGCCTCCAGTGCCATCTACAGTACATGTACATTAAAGCTGGGTCTTAGAATAGAGTACTGTACAGTACATGCATTGCTGGGATGGATTTCACAAAGCCTTTAGATACATACATGTTGTACATGTAACAACTAGTATATGATGGACAACTCATCATAAGTTGTGATACACCGTGCGGTTTCTGTGCATTGCTCATTGTCTTACGATTGATCGTAAGTTACATTTACATGTACAATGTTAAAATTGAACGCAAAAAAAAAACCAAACAAACAAACAAACCACATACAGTACATAGTAATGAAGCAAAAACAATAAAACTTTAGCACCTTCATTTTCTTAAAAGCCTATTTTAGATATGATTTTGGGTTACAACTTCAAACTTTGATACTAAATAAAGAAACTTGAATTTCTTTCCCTCTGTTATTTTTTTCAAATGCCAACCGGATGGGGTCTGGCCCAACATTGATTTTGAAATATCAGTATCACATGCAGTAGGACAGCACTACTACCATCATTGTTTTCCTCTCATCTAATATGTACATTTTACTTCCACCATTTTCCCCACAATCTAAAGGTGTCAGTAATGATTTGATTCAATCAGAAGTTTCTTCCTGTAGTACAGTAGGTGTACATGTACCACTGTGTACACGTTCCTTCATCAGCTGAAGGTGATTGGGTCTTCCAATTTTTGGTACACACAAATGTTTATGTAGTGGCATGAATGTGTATACTATTTTTGGCCCAATATGCCCTTGTGAAGGTTACACAATGGTTACGAGGAAGTGTACATTTCCTGTTACTACCTGCTTCTGATTTGCATGCATGTACATGTATGTACATGTACAGTACTTGTACATGTACTGTACATTATACTTCTAGGCAAAGATAATGAAAGCAGATTATTGGCTTCTGGAAAGTCAACATATAAATTGGTACATTGTACATTCTGTACATGTTTATTAATTTACAGTTGTTTATACATGTACATGTACATGTAAATGCACCAGTAGGCCTATCCCGTACTTGTATGCTCATTTTAGAATAATGTACCTGTTTTTTTCTCAACTTTGACAGGATGAACTTATGCAATTTTTGAAAATATTTTGAAATTGTAAAATTACTTTTTGTCTTTATTTGTGCGTGCATCATATACCGTATTCAAATTTTCACTAGATTGTCTCAGAAATGCATGTACAATGTACATGCATGCATCAACACCCTTTGCCTTGAAATGAAGGGAGTCCAAGGCTAGGATCTAAACATCAGCCCCTCCAAAGTTTGGAGACCTTTTATACAAGAATAGTACACGCAATGTGCACTTTGAGGTGATGCAGCTATTGCTACAGTAACAAAGGTACAGTGTGTGGTGTACATGTACGTGTGTACATGAGTACCTGGTTTGGATAGTATGGACAGTGCTTTCTTAGGGGCACTGATGTGCCACCTGTACAGTCTTCACACCATTGGTGCATGTGCTGCTTAATTATCCGTCCTTCTCGCTTCTCACCTATAGCCCTGTACGGGTGGGGCGCGGTGCGGCGCTGTGTGCAAGTGCATGCGAGGTGCAGGCAGCTCCGTTTGGCACCCCGGTGTACAAAAGATGAATAATTAAAGGACCTCAATTTCCCTCAGTTTTTGCCAGCTGCCCACCCCCCCCTCTCCCTCCCAACGGCCTCCCCTCTGTGACTCTCCTCCATCCGCACCCTCTCCCTGTCATCAGCCCAGCAATTCATAACCCAGCAAGCCTCTGAGAGAGAGAGAGAAAATACTGCGATCGTTGGTGCATGAAGGTATTTTACTCCGGAGCTCTGATCCCTAGGCTGTAGACTCAGAGCTGGAGGCCCCAAGAGGTGTTCCTCAAATGAACCCGGGCCATTTACAGCGTGCTGACAAAAAAAAAAGCTAATCACCTCCGGTGTCCTCCTCCTTCTCCCTCCCCAATTTGCTGGTTTGTTGTACAGTACATGCATGGACACATTTTTAATAGAAAGTTCTAAATGAGTGGAAAACCTTGCGGGGGAAGGGGAGGCCTGAGATGCAGGGGTGGAGGGAGAAGGTCCTTCCATGCCCTCAAGGAGACAGCGTCCAAGGTCAATCAGAAGCTGCCACTTCCTGCATCTGTTTGTCGGCCTCTCTGTTCGCCTGTCTGCTTGTTGTTGTTGTTATTTTTTTCCTCTTTTCCTGCGTGAAGTGTCTGCCTCGGGCGGTCTAACTTTTGGCCTTAGCCTGTGCGGCTATTTCTGAGTATTTGAGGTTGACGACTTCCCTACATGTGCTTGACCTCTGCCTAGGAAAGGAAAGGTTTCATCAATTTGCTCGGGCTCTCTTCCTGGGAGAATGCTTGTGTAGAAGATGGCACATATATTTATTGTACATGTACGTATGTACATTGTACGTGCATACATGTGTGTGTGTTCAGGATGCATTACAACAGTGGAAACTGAACGCCGAATGAAATTTGGCGGTGGTTGTCATCATCGTGTCTGTGCGGAACTCCGTGTGTTCACAGGCACACATTAGACTGACATGTGCAGTGCTTCAGGGAAACTTGAGTGCTCGGTGCCAATCTCTTGGTAACCGTGCTGCGATCTCAAAGGCTGCCTCAGATTACATGTGCACTGCGTGTGTGTTGGACATGTAGTACAGTAGTACATGTACATGTAGCTGTGGGAATCACGTACATGCACATTGGATTCATATTGTACATTAGGCCTATATGTACATGTACATTGCACAGCTAGGGTATCTGTTTCTGCTAATGGGTATTCTGCTTGCTGTCAGAAGACTAGATCTTCATTGGATCTCATGCCTTATTCAGTCAACACCACATCAATTGCAGGACTGGTAATTGGCTCCATAACATTCTGACTCTGAGAATTGGCAGTAAAGCCAATTCAGCCTGCCAGCTCCCACCCCTAAAAAAACCAAAACCAAAATTGAAACAAATTGTCCCACTAGGCTGAGCTTTGCGTCAAAGTGTGACCCCGAAATTAAATTGAGCAAATGATAAATGGATTATAACCTGATTCACATGTGAGCCTTCTAGTTTACATCAAGTGCTCTGCAAGGTATGGGGGGAGATCCACTGAGTGGGGTTTTACCCTAAGCATTCAACCATTGAGTGATGCATTAATCTTTAACTCTGCCCATACTGACCAGAATGACCTGACATACATGTACATGTGATATTCAAAAACCATGAAATGTTACGGACTGTGGTGTACATGTATGTACCGGTATTTCACATTTGAAGCTCATTGTAAAGTGCAACCAATTGTAAGGTGATGAGCAACCTTTTGCAGATTACTCATTGTACATGTACGTACATACATGTACGTGTACATGTGCAAGTTGAGTTATTGTTGGATCACTAAATAAAGCTCTGTGAAATCCACCTCTGGTGATGTTTTAATCCTAGCATGACATTTCTCAAAGGCCCTTGAGAAAGATCATCTCTCCCTATCTGTCTCTTTTTCTCTCTCTCTCTCTTCTCTCTCCTCTTTCCTCTCTCTCCCCTTCTATCTCTCATCTCTGTCTTTTTTTCTCTCTCCCTTTTCTCTCCCCCCTCTCTCTATGTCTCCCCTGTCTCTCTATAACCCTCCCTCTCTATCTCTCTCTCCTCTCTCTCTCTCTCTACTTCTCTCTTCTGTCCTCTCTCCTCTCTCTGCCTGTCTCTCTCTCTTTCTCTTCCAATCTCTCTCTCCCCTCTCCATCCCTCCACCCCTCTCTCATCTCTCCCCTTTTTCACTCTCTCAATTAGTCAGACATTGCCTCCTGGCTCTGCTTGTGGTCTTCACTGGATTCTCTCTCCCTCTCTGTCCTCTGCCTTGTTTAAAGCAACTAGCATCCTCTCATGTCTTGCTTTCTTCTGTCCATGTGCTGTTACTTGACACCCTCTTCCTCTCTTAACCATCCATTGTCCCTCAGAGAAGGTGCTGCTTGGATAGAAATGTGATCCCCTCCGACCTTTCATGCAAAGTCAACCCAATCTTTCCTCCAGTAGAATGCCTGTCCCATACTAGGAACGGTGAAATCATACTGCATAGTTTAGTTTGTCTTGTGTACAAGTCCATCCTTCTACAGTAAGTGTAAGTATGCTGATGACCTCATATGAAGAACTGATAGATTTGCCCCCTTCTGGCTAGGCTTGAATTCTTTTGGTTTTTTTTATTGTTTGTTTATGTCTGCATCTCCTTCTTGGTCCTTGGATACAGTGCTTGGGATGGGCAGGTACAAGGGGCTATGTCCCATCAGGCTTTGTATTGGACACTGAGACTCTTACATATGTATAGAGTCTTTCCCTGCATCTCAGATCGCAGTGTGAAGCCATTGCAGATCCAAGCTGGCCTTCTCGTCAGGAGTCGCCATCCTTCTCAGCCCGAACTAATGAGGGCTTACATGTATAGAGTGGATGCGAATTGCCGACAGCCCTGCAGGTTGGAAGGTGGCCCTCACTGTACATTGGACGCAGACCTTGGCGGCAAGGATGACGAGTTGGTCTGAGTAGGGCGCCCTCGCTTGCAGGGTCGCTCGAATGAGGGGCTGCTCACTTACTGGCCAATTTGTTGTGCCTCAGCCTCGTGCTATATTTGATTTGGTTTGTAACTGTTTTGCCGCCAGAGGTGGGGATGCAATGACCTCAATGCATAGCTTCTGTAGTGGTCAAGAGGTCTGCACTATAGAAAGCAGGTTGAGTCTTGGCATGGGTTCGAATCTCACCTAAGCTATTATTTGGTTCAGCAGGCAATCGTGTGAAGCATGTAGCAGTGTGCAGTGTTCATGTACTGTGCATTGATTAGGGCAAACCTTCATTGAATTACGGTACATGTACTGTACATGTACATGTACATGTACATGTGTACATGTACATGTACACATGTACACAGTGGCATTACTATGTACATGTACATTATGTTCATCCACGTATACATGTACGGTACATGTCCAACACATGAGCATGTACAGGTATCTCTTTAAAGCTCATTATAGCGTGCAATCAGATTCTTATTCTAGTATAGTCACAATCAGTGCACACGCATACATAGCAACATGAGGCCTCAGTCACTCTCACAATGATATTAACCCGGTCCTCATTTAATTTTCCACCGTCGGTGTGCGGCAAACCGGCACACCGTGCATTGCCGACTGTGCCGGGGCCTGCGCACACTACCCGCCTTTGTGCTGAGTAGCAGTCCATGAATTATTAGTGTCCACTGGTTCATTATAAATGGATCACTCCTAATGCCGCATGATGTTTTCACAGAGGGCCATCATTGCTTAAAAAGGAAGAGGAAAAACCCACCAGCACACAGTGACACACAGAAACCCATGGAGATGCCTGGCGCCTTTTCTCTCATCAAAAATTAATCCTGAATGGAGTTTGTGCTGTCGTGTGGCCCTGTACCGCAGCCACCATTCCCAGTGCTGTGCTGTACATACAGTACATGTGCAGTGTATGATAGGCATGTGATGGCTTTCCAGTGATATTTGCCGCAATTTTTAGGCATGGCAGCCCGGTCTAGAGGAGTTTAATTTCAATCAGTTGTCTGATTATGTACACAGGGCTGGGTGATCATTCATAATAACGGGTTAGCATAATTTGCTGTGCTGCTATGCTGGATCGGTGATGGTGGGTTTTTTGTTTGTTGAGTAAAATGTTGCTCAAATAAATCCATTGGTTGGAGTTTTTTGGTAATGCAAATACACTGTACACATACACACTGTACATACATGTACCTTACAGTATACACTCGCAAATGCATACAAATTCACAGTATGGACATGTACCGGTTCATGAACATGTACATGTACATGTACTGAACCGTACCTGTGCCTGTACATGCACATTGCCAATTATGGTCCACACACGGACCAATGCCCACTGTATTGGATACACGTGTAGTACATGTATATACTGTACATGTACATGTATGTATACAATGTACATGTGCACAGACTTACCCATCCATGGGAGTGTGTACGGATTACCAAAGACAGATGCTGAGAGATAAGGCACGAGCACTGATCGCGCACACTTCGCACTTGGCCCTGGCTTCTGGAGGCCAAGTCCATGTGGGACTTATAAAAAGGCAACAGCTACTGGTAGTGGTACAGCACAGTGTACGGTAGCTCACAGCATCAATGACTATGCTGCAAAGCAAAAGGCCTCATGATGGTCATCCAGTCGATTCCAACCAACCAGTCATCCAGCTTGCTCACTAGCCAGCCATCCATCCAGCCATCCAGCCATCCAGCCATCCAGCCACCCAGCCACCCAGCCATCCAGCCATCCAGCCATCCAGCCATCCAGCCATCCAGCCATCCAGCCATCCAGCCATCCAGCCATCCAGCCATCCAGCCAACCAGCCATCCAGCCACCCAGCCACCTAGCCACCCATCCATCCAGCCATCCAGCCATCCAGCCACCCAGCCATCCAGCCATCCAGCCATCCAGCCATCCAGCCATCCAGCCATCCAGCCATCCAGCCATCCAGCCATCCAGCCATCCATCCATCCAGCCACCCATCCACCCAGCCAACCAGCCATCCAGCCATCCATCCATCCAGCCATCCAGCCATCCAGCCATCCAGCCACCTAGCCACCCATCCATCCAGCCATCCAGCCATCCAGCCATCCAGCCATCCAGCCATCCAGCCATCCAGCCATCCATCCACCCAGCCACCCAGCAACCCAGCCATCCAGCCATCCAGCCATCCAGCCATCCAGCCATCCAGCCATCCAGCCATCCAGCCATCCAGCCATCCATCCATCCAGCCATCCAGCCATCCAGCCATCCAGCCATCCAGCCACCCAGCCACCCAGCCACCCAGCCACCCAGCCATCCAGTCATCCAGCCATCCAGCCATCCATCCACCCAGCCACCCAGCCACCCAGCCACCCAGCCACCCAGCCACCCAGCCATCCAGCCAACCAGCCATCCAGCCATCCAGCCAACCAGCCAACCAGCCATCCAGCCATCCAGCCATCCAGCCACCCATGCCACCCAGCCACCCAGCCATCCAGCCATCCAGCCATCCAGCCACCCAGCCATCCAGTCATCCAGTCATCAAGCCATCCATCCATCCAGCCACCCAGCCAACCAGACATCCTGCCATCCAGCTATCCAGCCATCCATCCACCCAGCCACCCAGCCACCCAGCCACCCAGCCATCCAGTCATCCAGCCATCCAGCCATCCAGCCACCCAGCAATCCAGTCATCCAGCCATCCAGCCATCCAGCCATCCAGCCACCCAGCCATCCAGCCACCCAGCCACCCAGCCATCCAGCCATCCAGCCATCCAGCCATCCAGCCATCCAGCCATCCAGCCATCAGCCATCCAGTCAAGCAACTGACCAGCCAACCGGCCAAGAAACTGACCACACAATCAGCCAACCAGCTACATGTAGCTAGCTAGCCAACCAGCCATCCAACCAACCTACATTGTATACAGGTTGTACCAGCCATCTGCCAGCCATATATGTACAGTAGGCTGATTATCCAACAAGTTAGCCAGTCAGCCAACCGGCCCGTCAGCCACCTAGCCAGCCAACAAGCTTGCCAGCCAACAACAAGCTAGCCAGCCATCCAGCCAACCAGCCGACCAGCCTCCCTAAGACGGCTGCAGCAGAATGAATGCCCCTGGCAAGCAGAGATATGACAACGAACTTGATTCAATCTCTTGGATTCGTGCGAGTCATTATAACCACCCGATAAAGCCCGCACATGTAGTCGGCTTCAGCACCGTGCTTGGACAAAGTTGACGGGGAGGGCACTCCAAACAAATTTTTTTAAAGCATATTAAATGTTTGATGTATTTTATCTTTAAATCCGTGGCTTTGCTTTGCCATCTCTTCCATGTGACTTCACTTCACCCGGGTCAAGCAAACAGATTAATCATACATCGGAGAGAGAAATAGAAAGAACCGCCAATCTGCCCCTCCAAAAAAATAAATAAATAAATAAGATAAATATGGAGAAAGCACAAACAAAAGAAGACAAGTCTGCCAGTCTGTACTAGAGCACATTAGATCCATCATTATCCAGTCATGCTTTGTGCTGTCCAAGGCTACCCACTTCCTGCTAATACTCTTAATACCTAATAATGAATGCAGTAAGTGCAGTGAGCCTGCTGATTGCATTAGTAATGCTGATGGGCTTTTCCTCTTCACCTTCACCCCCCCCCCCCCTAAAAAAAGAAGAAGATATGAACCTCCCTTACCACTTAAGTCTGTTTAATCTTTGCTTTAATTATTATTATTTTTTTTTTCTCATTCATACAAGTATTAATCCCCCCACCTCCCCCAACCTCCCCCCCCCCGAACCCCTACAAATAGGCTAGCATTAAAAGTCACCATAAATTGTTGATTGCGTCTTCTTCTCTCCAGCCACAGAATGAATTTTAATGACGCCGCCCGTCGGCTCCCCAAAGGCACGCCGTTTATTATCATATGCCCAAGCTTTGTGTGTGTGTGTGTGTGTTGACAGTGTTGGCTGATCATTTATTTTGGAGGTCATCTATCACTTTGCACTTGTATTCCCCCCATCCTCTCCTCCAGATTCCTGGGCAAGATATTGGAAATAGTTTTGCAAGCGCTCTTGGCAAATACATCACTGCCAATTTCAAACCCTCTGTCCAATAAAGAGTGGAGCTCCATTCGACTGTACGAATGAAGAAATAACAATGGGGAGTGAAGCAGCAGCTCTGTTTTAGTTCACCCGATTATGTATCAGCAGTCTATTTCATCAAACTCACCGTAACTCACCGTAACCGATCAATCGCAAGACGATGAGCGATGCATAGAAACCATACGAACTATCAGAACTTACTATGGGTTATCTGTCGTAAGTTTAGTTACCGTATGTACATGTTCGTGTATGTAAGGCTTTGTGAAATCCACCCCTGGTTAGACACTGTTTAATACACAATTAATTGTACAATACATATCCAGCAGACAGTGATTGAGTTTGCTTTTTGGATGCCCCTCAGGGGTGCGGTGAACTTGACTGGTCCTCCGTTTCTGGCCAAAGATCCCTTGTCTTAAATGTGTGTTATCTCTTGTGGGCAGTGTCTGTATATTTGTCAAAACCTGAGAAACAATAAGTGAAATGGATTGAAAAGTCTCATCGACAGACTTTCACCTCGGAGAAAATTGGAAGCAAATATATATCAGATGGCGAGCATGGCGCCTGAAGGCTATCCCCCTCACCGGTGACCGGTACAAAAGAATCATACGAGAGACTGAAGCTTATTGAATCACCGGTTCCCATTCAGTCTCTCAGAAAAATGGGTTCTAATTGAGTTGCATGCGGTGAAGACTGAATTATTGGACTTGGCCGCACAAATGAGTTGGTGCAAGCCATCTGACCACAAGGAATGAATTATTTGAATGATTGAACATGCCACAAATATCATGGGCTGGTTTTTTTTTTTTTCATTCTTGCTGGAAAGGAAAACCCTGTAGGAGAATGGTCTGTGCAGAGTATACAATGAGAGATTCACTGAAATACAAACAGTGACGACAGCGATCTGAATTGATTGGACCGCCGACCGGAGAAAATTTCACCCCGGATTCTGGCGCTCAACAATACCACCGTTCATTCATCATAGCGGTGGAAGATAAAACAAGAATTGGCAGCTATACAGTATCAGAATAGCGGTCTGGGTATTCCAACTCAACTGCTTTCATTTGTGCTGCACTTTTATCATAACGGGTGCCGGGTGAACCCCCCCCCCCCCCTTCATGTCGACCCTGCCTTGCTCCTAATTAAATCCGCAGTCACGATACTGACTTGCTGGATGGAAGAATGACCAAATTCCAAGCCTTGGAGTGCAGGCCCATTTGTGTGCCGTTCGCTCTCTTTGTTTTGGTTCATGGAAATGTTTGTTTTTCAATTTTAGCCGCGCTCTTCTGTGTGCTTTTGCCGGCTGTAGTATGATGGGGCATACCATTTTTTTCTCTCTCCTTGGTTTGGGGTAGGGGATGTTCATTGTCATTGCCTAATCCTTGGTGAGGTATTGTGTGTGTGCGCATGTGAACCCACATAGATTTTGGCCTGTGTCCGTTAACTCAAATGGATCACACTGTGGCTCACTCACTCAATGGTGAGGATGGGGAAGGAGGGGGACGAGGAGGTTGAGAAGGTGTTTACTAGCAGAGTCAGTACTGTGAGAGGACAGACAGAAAGACAGAGACAGGCACAGAGAGAGAGAGAGAGGCAGAGAGATAGAAAGACAGAGAGACAGAGGCAGAGAGATAGAGAGACAGAGAGACAGGCAGAGATAGAGACAGAGAGACAGAGGCAGAGAGATAGAGAGACAGAGACAGAGGCAGAGAGATAGAAAGACAGAGAGACGGAGGCAGAGAGATAGAAAGACAGAGAGACAGAGGTAGAGAGATAGAGAGACAGAGAGACAGAGGCAGAGAGGCAGAGAGGCAGAGATACAGAGGCAGAGAGATATAGAGACAGAGAGACAGAGGCAGAGAGTTAGAGAGACAGAGAGACAGAGGCAGAGAGTTAGAGAGACAGAGGCAAAGAGATAGAGACAGAGAGACAGAGAGACAGAGGAAGAGAGATAGATAGACAGAGAGACAGGCAGAGATAGAGACAGAGAGACAGAGGCAGAGAGATAGAGAGACAGAGACAGAGGCAGAGAGATAGAAAGACAGAGAGACGGAGGTAGAGAGATAGAGAGACAGAGAGACAGAGGCAGAGAGGCAGAGAGGCAGAGATACAGAGGCAGAGAGATAGAGAGACAGAGAGACAGAGGCAGAGAGTTAGAGAGACAGAGGCAAAGAGATAGAGACAGAGAGACAGAGAGACAGAGAGACAGGCAGAGATAGAGACAGAGAGACAGAGGCAGAGAGATAGAGAGACAGAGACAGAGGCAGAGAGATAGAAAGACAGAGAGACGGAGGTAGAGAGATAGAGAGACAGAGAGACAGAGGCAGACAGGCAGAAAGGCAGAGATACAGAGGCAGAGAGATAGAGAGACAGAGAGACAGAGGCAGAGAGTTAGAGAGACAGAGGCAAAGAGATAGAGACAGAGAGACAGAGAGACAGAGGAAGAGAGATAGAGAGTCAGGCAGAGGAAGAGAGACAGAGAGTCAGATGGAGAGTCAAGGCCAATGGTTGCCATGCCTGGGAGGGGGGTTTACACACTGGGAATCAGAGGAGGAGGGAGGGAGGAAGCAACAATGCAAATTAAAGATGACTGTCTGGATTGAAAGGCAAACTGGACAGGAGAAGTCCTATGTCTGATTCTGTACAGGCGTGCATTTCAAACCACCGCTCTGAATGTTATTGTGCCCGTGGGGCTTTTAGTGCCCATAAACATGCGCATATTACGGTGGGTTTGGTTTAGGGATGAATGCTGTTTGGCATCTTGGTGGATCTACAGTTTGGGAAGAAATCCTTGAAAGCACTCCCAAAACTTGCACATCTTCAGACAGTCTTACACGTACATTCTTCATTCTCCTTTTCAGCACTAAAATGAAACCCCTTCTAAATTGCCTCTGTTCATGCAATAATTCAGAATACAAATGACTACGGCCAAGGAGCTATGGTCGACTGGTGGCTGGTCACATAGAAGGGAGCAAGATACATTTGTGTACTGTACACTGTACTGGATCATGTACACTGTACATTGCCCAATTGATGAAATCCTGGACGTGTAGAGATACCATTATAATGGACGTCATCTCAGATTTGGATTAATGAAAGCAGATACATTACCGTATACAGGCCCTTTACAAACCCATGGATTCGGCTTGGGATCAGGTTTCGTCTCTGTTCGACAAGACACTGGGGCCAAATGCTTGTTTCTAGATGCCTGTGGCATTAGAACAGTAAGAGAAATATGACCGAAGCCTAAGGCCGAGCCTAAGCCTTCATTTCATAAACGGCCTCAGAGTTTAGTGTTGATATTTTTGTTGTGGTAATTTTCAAAAAAGGGTTTAAGAGCAAATAGACCTATAGGAAGGTTTGCGGTGAACACCATGTATCAGGTCTCTTAAAGGAAGAAGTATGGTTCTGAAAAGAACCTGAGGATAACTCGACGTTTCGACCAGTATGCTCTGGTCGTCATCATTCTCCTGATGACGGCCAGAGCATACTGGTTGAAACGTCAAGTTACCCTCAGGTTCTTTTCAGAACCATACCTCTTCCTTTAAGAGACCTGATACATGGTGTTCACCGCAAACCTTCCTATATTTATTCACCCACCATGCAAAGCCTTAAGTCTCATTTAGCAAATAGACCAATAACATGACCCAACTGGGTTTTAATCTGGAAAAATAATGTACAATGTAGCAAGGGAAATTTCTGACTGGTGCCCCCCACCCTGGCAAAGATCTTTAACTATTTTGGCCAGTTGCCAGAGGCCTGAGGTTCGAGTCCCTAGTACTAGTCAGGTTTTTTTTTTCAAATTTCAAACGAAATATTCCCAGTCAGCCTCCCTTTCTTTCTTTTTTGGTTGAGCATACGGTTTTTCTTCTCATTAAAATCTAAGATACATGTTTGCTGTCTGTCAAGACAATTATTTGGATCCCAAAGCGCAAAGATTCAGCATACAGTACCGGTAGTAGCCAGCGGTGAAGATACATGTACCGTACAACTGTACATTGCACAGCAGTTGAATCTCTCTGACCGAGTTTAGAGCCACCCAGGTTGCACTCAATTCTTGTGTGCATTAGATCGTTAAGTGTGCAGAGGGCTTTAGTGGTGGACCTAGCTATACACGTACTCAGGTGGCTAATATGCTTGACACTGCTACCAATCTGGTTAGTGGGAGTGAACTAGACTCGAGGTCACAGTTATTGACCAAAGGGCACGGAAAAGTCACACCAGCCGCCATCTTCCTCTCTCTCTTTATATTCAGTGAGTCATCTAATGTACTGTATCTGACATCTCCTCTCCCTCTGATTTTAGAGCAGCCCCACCACGCAAGTCCATGCATGGCTGCTCTCAGTACCAAAGTCACATTAAAGCCATTGTCCGACATTGAAATCCCAGTGGGGGTGAGGTGATCTATGGGCGAGCTTCCTGAGTTGGTTTCCCCACTGAATTGCATGCAGACTTGCAAAGTAGCAAGCATTGGTGTAAGTCATGCTGAAAATCTCATTGCCATTCTCGTTAGGATTTGTCATACAGTGTAGGTGAGTTAGGTTGTCCCCTTTGAATAAGGAGAACAACCAAGGTACACTGGCTGTCTTTCTTTCTTTTCTTTTTTTTTCTTTTTTTGTGGAGGAGGGTTGCCAAAGCATGAATAACTCAGGCCGGAGTTGATGTTTGACAACACGACACCCTGGCTCAATTGAGTCTGGTTTTATGGGGATGGGGTGGGGGAAGAGGAGGAGGAGGAAGAAGAGGAGGAAGGGAAGAAGAGGAAGATGAGGAAGAGTTGTTCCATGACGAATACATATATTTATTTGACCCTCTGGCTTCATCATCATTATCAAAGCTTGTATCCGAGTCTCGTCCATATCTCACATGTCAGTGCCTCCTCCCCTCCCCCTATCCACACCCCCACCCCATCCCCTTCACTTTTCTCCAGACTTGGTGGGGGGGAAAAAAACCGAGAGACTGGATTTCTCTCCTCACAGTGTGAAATCCTATCTGGCCAGGCAGCTGTGACCTGCATAGGCAATGAGACCCATCATCTTGCCGTCCATACCGGTAGACAGCATTGGGGGCAGACGTGAGGTGTTCTGCGCGTGGCTTGTTACAGAGGAGGGGTAGGGTTAGTGGCGGTGGTCAGAGGAGAGGAAGTTGGATGGGGCATGGAGAATGGTTCTAAGGGGTTTGGGAGTGTAGAGATTCAACCAGTGTAGGGACTCGTTGGGCACTAACTTCATTCCAAGGTAGATGTTTCACGGATATAATATGATAATAGAGTAGTGCAGAATGTAATTCAATGAGGGTTTGCCCTACTCTTAATAATAGTGCTCAGTGCTTATTAGGTCGAGTAGGGCAAACCCTCATGGAAGGTAGATGTTGTATTTAGGTTAAGTGGTACGGTTCCAAACATACCTGAGCAGCTTGTTTTCTAATGTGAATGATCATCGTTCCTATCAAACAGGGCATTGTGTTGTCCCTCTCCAAAGACAGAGAGATTGGTGAGAGAACTGTGAGATTTTGGGGCGTGCAATCATGGAACAAATTGCCAGTATCATTGAAGCATCCCTCCCAATGAGTTTTAAAAAGCACTTCTCACAAATGTTTGAAATATTTCTTTGCATTTGTACAGTGTACTTAAATTTCAATTATTCATGTATTTTCAACTGTTTTACAAATGTACCTGTTGGTTTTTTTTAAATTGTGTACTGGGACTTATTAGAGAACACTCTTATTTTGCACAGAATGGGTATCCAAGTATAAAAAATAAATAAATAAATTATTTGATTAATCATTTTTTCCTGGCATACATGTAGACTACCTGTAGTTATCCAGGAAGGCCACCATCTACATGTAAGGGCTAGATGGCTCAGATGGTAAGAGCTCTGGTATGCAAAACCAGAGGTCTCAGGTTCAAGTCCCGAGTCCAAGCCAAAGTTTTACTTGCCAATTTGTTCAAAAATTCCCATTTTTTTAAATTATTTATTTGCCTGACTCAGTTTGTTAGAGTGAGAAACATGAATGAAAACACCACAGGAGGGAGTTGGTTGGAGCTCACTCACAATGGCGCAAGGCATTGTGGTCTTTGCAATCAAAAAGAATGAGACAGCGGAGGGGAGCTAGCGGAGGTGATTAGTATGCCACGCCTGGCCAGCCACTGCCATCTTGAGGGTTTGCAGCGACAGAGGGACACAATGTGTTGGTGTAATTGACTTCTGTAATGGATATCTCCAGGGTGTTGGGAATGCCCTCACATAGACGACCAGGGGACCTGCCTCCGGCTGTGGGGGTTGGGGATGGGGGTGTGAAGCAGTAGACCCTGCACCCACCACAACCAGAGAGGGGAAGATGAGGGATGCCGGGCAAGCGGTACATGTAGGTCTTGAGGAACCATCCTCGGAATAACGAGAACAAAATTGCAGGGCTTAGGCAATAATTGCTTTCACACGCATTGGTGTTGAAATAACAAAACAATCCTCAAAAAAAGAATGAGTCTTTTTTTTTCTCCTTAGAAAACAAACACCAGTGTTTGGATTAGATCCCAGGGAGCCTTTGCAAGTCTGAAGATTTAAGCCGTGGAAAATTAGGTTTTTGGCCTTTGAGAACAGTTCCTGCTGGGATCAAAATGCCAGGGCCCTTGGACTTTTGAAAAGAGTTTGGAAGATGATTTGTAGAGAAGTCATACAGACTGGTGTTGGGCTTGCCATTGCCAAACTACCAGTGTTTTGAATGTGTACACAGATACATGTACATCTACTAAATGCAAACAGAGTTGTATGTAGTAGGGAGTGCTTGCATGTACAGGTACATGTACACGTGTACATGTACATGTACACATGGATGTAAGACTTCCAGAAATTTCTGTTTTCCCGGAAATGGCATGATTTTTGTTTGGCTTCGCGTGATATTTATATTTTGTTATTTTATCTCAAACTGCTCAATTTTATCTGTTAAAACCCTAACAACTGAAGGGCGCCTGCAGTGCCCTGCACCCCTGCAATGAATCTCTCAGTTGCGTATGCGCTCACTCGCACAGTCGCACAATAATTTTATCGGCCTTCAGTGATTTTCAGGAAATGACTTTGTCGGTCACTCACATCCCTGTGTACATAAAATAAAAATAAACATGATGTACAGTCGGTAATGAAAGTATTTAGACTCGCGTGCGGGTACGCGAACTATGCGCGCCGGTACGCGAACTATGTTACCGACTGAAATTACATACATGTACATTGTGTGTGTACATGTACATGTACTTGTATACATGTACATGTATCCGTACACATACACGTGTGTAAACTGTACATGTACATGTACACATGTACACATGTACACATGTACACATGTACACATGTACACATGTACACATGTACACATGTACACATGTACATGTACAATATACATGTACTGTACATGTACATGTATGTGGGTGAGGTCTCAAGATTCTAGGAATATGTACATGTACACTGTACATGTACCAATACTGTACGTGTACATGCATGTATGTTTAATTTTCCCGATGTGAAGATTGAATTTCCTTGACAAATTTGTAAAGTGGTAATAGAGACACGTACAGTGAACATCGACGTGCAGAGTACAATTTGAATCTCAGAAATGTAGAAGACTTGACGGTTTTGATCCTTGTAGGACCTTCCTCAAAGGCAGAAAATGCAGTTAGATAAATGTCAACATGCACGTGTATGTACAGGTTTGACTGTCTCTGTCCATGAATCATAAAGATTGCATTGCGATGCTTACCCTGGGGCCATGCATAGTTGAGTGTAGGAATGTTGTTCCAGATACATTGCCCACGTACCAATTGACATCCAGTCTGCTTTAAACTAAAGGCAGTTTTGTAAAAAAAAAACCAGTACATGGACAATAAAAACAGTACATGGATACATGGGGTATGTGCTATGGTACATGTGCACGTACTGTAGTACGTGCACATGTTCATGTCGTTATACATGTACTTGTACAGTGTACAGTATATATGTACATGCACAGTACATTGTGTAGCCTGTACATGAGTATAACGTAGAGACAAAATTCGCCACACTCAACCACACTAAATTCTGTTTAATCACACTGTTTACTGTTGCTGTTGCTTCAATGATGTGTACTGTAGATGTATACATGTACTCGGTATGCTCTTGTGCATTCTGGCCCTTTTACAAATCCTTGGCTCAGACTCAGGCTCTGGCTCAGGCTCTGGCTCTGGTTCTGGCTCTCGTTCTGACTCTGACTCTGGTTCTGGCTCTGGCTCTGACTCTGGTTCTGGCTCTGGCTCTGGTTCTGGCTCAGGCTCAGGCTCTGGCTCTGGTTCTGGCTCTGACTCTGGCTCTGACTCTGGCTCTGGCTCTGGTTCTGGCTCTGGTTCTGGCTCTGGCTCTGGTTCTGGCTCTGGTTCTGGCTCTGGTTCTGACTCTGACTCTGGTTCTGGCTCTTACTCTGGCTCTGGCTCTGGCTCTGGCTCTGGCTCTGGCTCTGGCTCTGGACTGATCTTCAGACTGATCAAAAAGCTTGTTCTCATAACACCTTATGACAGTTGTAAGGAATGCACTCCAAGCCCAACCTTTTTGTTTCTTCAAGGGCCTACATGTACATCTGTACGTGTCACCATTGATATAGAATTCAGTGCCTCCTCTCACAAACCATGAAAGGCTTTTAGGGGAGTAGCAAATGTACATGTACATGTCCATCACCCTCACAGGTTATCATTAATCAACTGATATGGCTCCCATGTTCCTCTGTATTCACTCACTCAACATTTCAGCCGAGGGGCTGATGTTTTGATTCTAGCAGGATCTTTCTTGAAGACACCTTTCCGTTTGAGGGAAAGATCCTGCTAGGATTGCAATGTCAGGCCCCTATACATTATTAACACTATCACTGCTGCAGTTGTTACACTGTTATCCTTGCATACATGTACATGTAGCAACAGCTATGAATCCACTGTGTTACAGTTTGTACCTGACACATGCAGTTTCATTGTGCACAGTACGAATATTACAATGCTTGAACCAAAGAGGGCAGCACACCATTGTATTAGCCTGAGAAATCTCAGGCACAGCACCGTCCTGTACGGGTGAAGTGTATCCCAGGAATTCTCTGGCTTAGTAGTGGACGATTTCAGATTTGCATTATGGTCATTTAACATCAGTGAGCAGTTTGCCATGTTGTTGCCAGTGGATAGGCCGGAGCAGTTAGTTGAAGGCAAACCATCATGCCTTTCCCTGCTTGATGTAAGCACCCTGTCCCTGGTGCTGTGCCCGATTGCTTGCTAGGAGAAATGAATGAAAAAACAGCTGGGATGGGACTGAGACCCATGACACCTCTGCTCCGTTAACAGACCTTCACATGTCTGGGTAGTCCAGCCTACATGTAATTGTAGTCTACAATTTAGTGGATCATTTCTCAGGTCTGAACGTCCCCACTTTGCACCCTAAACTCATCTACATGTACATGTACAGTACATTGCGTAATGTACCGGTACGTGTACTTTGAAATGCCACAACCTGTTTGATTTCTGAAGTGCTCATTTTTCTTCATTATTTGCATGTTCAGGGTTGTATTTCATGTACATGTACAGATGTATACATGTACATGTACATGTACATGTACATGTACATGTATGTACAGTAGATGATGAACATACCGGTACATGTACAGTATACATGTACACGTACCGGTGTATGTACATGTACATTGTACCGGTATGTCATACATGTATATGACATACCGGTACATGTACATGTACATGTAAGTGGATTTGATTTACATGTCAAGCAAGTTTCATGGTACATGTACATGTAAAGGACGTACTCAACATCACATGTACACTGTACTGTTGTACTTAAACATGTAAAGGCTACCCGGTATGCTAGTATTCTATTCAGCACAATGGCTCTTCCCCCATTGGTCTAAAGTTTCACTGCAGCCTTGGATAAGCTTAGCCAGGACAACAGAGGGCGCTAGACAGGTTTAGTGCTCAAGCGCTGTTGGGACACTTATAATAAATGGTCTTGATTTTTGTGTATGATGTACATACGAAAAATAAAGCGTCTCTGACAACATCTATAAATTCTTTTACTGAACTACAGGCATGTACATGTACATGTGTAAATGTACAGTAGTATAATTGTGCATTATTTTGAAGAACATGTACATGTAGTTGTACCGGTACGTACTTTAGATCTTTTCAGAAATTATCAGTACAGTACAGTATAGTACAGTACAGTACAGTACAGTACAGTACAGTGTACAGTGTACAGTAATTTGTGTACCATCAAATATTTTACAAGGTGTGAAACATTATCCTACATGTACACGTGTACTTGTGTGAAAAGAAAGGTTTCAGAAAGAATGAGAAAACAATTTTAAACATACATGTACATTGTACATGTACCCCCCAAAAAAAACAAAAACAAAAAATTAAAAAAAAATTAAATAAATAAATGACTGGACCAAAGACTTGAACCTGAGACCTCAGGCTGAACGTACATGTACATGTACATGTACCAGCACTCTTGCCACATGAGCTATCCATCCATTTAGATGGGAGCCTCTCAATCTTTGCTCGGGTGGGGGCACCAGTCAGAACCCCCCCTTTTTTTAGAACGTTCCATTAACTGCCGTACACCATGTATATCTCCAGGTATCACGCCCAGCCCCTGTTTTCATTCTGATGCAAACAACCAATGTTGTATTGGCTACAGCAGTTTGGGGATCGCACAAAGTGGATGCAGCATTTCTAAACTACAAATGTATGTTTTCAATCAAACAAAGGAAACAGACAACATACTGGCAAATGATTTGTTTATTCACTTTCATACCAGTGCAACCAATTATTACTGCCTGTGATTCCTAGCTTCCTGTCAGTGCAGCCCTTCAGGTCTATACTGAGCAGATAACAGTAATTGAGTTACAATTATTTCCTCTCTCCCTCCACATCCACATTGGTGGACATAACTCATCCTTGTTTGTCTATCAGAGACCAGAGGCACGGTGTTGCTTTTCTTCAGACAAATAGGAATTTTAAAAATGAGGAGGGCCTGACGTTTCGATCTTAGCAGTCTGAGCTTTCTTAAAGGCAGAATTACCAAATAGAAATGTTGCAAACTGCCTACTGACTGGAATGATCAAAATGCAAAGCTAAAAAATGTAGATTGCCCGATTATTGACCACGCCAGGGTCTTTCTCAAAAGCAGAAATGTCAAAACATTGGGCATTATTTTTTTAAACATTAGACACTTGTATGTACATGTATGTAATGCATAATAGTCAATCTCTGGCTCTGGCTCTGGCTCTGGCTCTGGCTCTGGCTCTGGCTCTGGCTCTGGCTCTGGCTCTGGCTCTGGCTCTGGCTCTGACTCTGGCTCTGGCTCTGGCTCTGGCTCTGGCTCTGGCTCTTGTGCAGTCGGTGCCAAGCAAAAACAGGTTGTGATTTGTCACTGAACCTTCAAGGTTTGTTGTCCTGTTTAGTACAGAATATTTATCTACAAGCTGTGGTCAAAAGCTTGTTTGACAATACCTGTGGTATTATAGCGGCCTAGCAGGTGACAGAGATGGAACTTAAGCACAAGTCTAAGCCTCCATTTCCGTCAAGGACCAGACCTGAAGCCAGTTTGCAGTGACACCTTGCAAGAGAGCTTCCCACAGCGCATACAAGCTCCATCAATATTTTGGAGTCCTGCAGTTTTCTGACAACGGGCAGAGTGCACACTGCTCCAAACGCCCATGTTACTGGATGTTTGCAGAGCCATTCTCTTCGCCAAAGCGATGACTTGCATTGTGTCGCTGCAAACGTTCCACATAGGAAACCATGAAGTTGCGTAAAAATGGTGGTTAGGCATGATTTGAACCCAAGCCAACTTTGGGAGCTGAGTCAATGCAACACCTGATCAGCATAGAAGAAAGTTCCCCTCCCCTCTCCTCCACAACACAGAACAAGCTCAACACAAGCTCAACAAACTGTACATGTACATGTACACGTACACCTCCCTACCACAAACCCCTCCTTCCACTGAGCCAGTCATCGGTTCTAGGGAAGTGGCACTAATTGGGAGGAAGTCGTATCTTTGCATGTAGCAAGGCCCTCCCCCCAGCCAATGGAAGCCCTTGCTTATAATTTCCAACCCCCGGTCCTCTTCTCCCAGTTCATTGCCGCTGGTCCCCCTCCCCCATAACTTCCTTAGCCAAAAGAAAAGATTGAGAGAGAGAAAGTCAGAAAGAGAGACAGAGAGAGAGAGAGAGAGAGAGTTAGAGAGAGAGAGAGGCTGAGTCATTGCAGACACGTCACCCAGGCTCAAACTCCATTGCAGACATCTTTGTTTCAATCTCTGGACTTTACGCTGCAGACTACAGCCCTTGGTTTTCCTTTCTTTCCGAGGGATTGAATCGTCGTAGCCGATACCAGGTATCTATCAATATTCATGTTTTTATCATCGCCTCCTCTGCTCATCGGCGACCAATGTTTTGTGGATTGACTTCTGCTGTGGCCTGCTGAGTACACACATGCTATGTTGAATAGGAAACTTGAACTTTTGTTCCTTTTTTTTGGGGGGGGACTGTTGTATTGGTATGCCACATGCATCCAGCTGTTTAGTTTAGGAGCTGACACTAATTGTGTAAACTAATTGGTGTTTTTGGAATGAGCAGAAGTTCATTAACAAGTTGTGCCGTTCCCAGACTGGTATTGGTTGGCTTTAGTTGATGGTCAAGCTGTCTTGCCTAAAGTACCTTGTTCAAAGTGTGTTAACTGCTCTGTAATGGCATGAACATCTGTACTGATATACATGTACAAATCAGTACAGATCAGTACAATGTACAATGTATGATTGATGCACCCACATAATACTGATATTCATTTGTATTATGTATATGATATTTGTGTCTATGATTATGAATATGAACAATTACGTGTACATACATGAACATGTACAGTTTGTTAAAAAAGAACCACGTACATTGTACATGTACATGTACGTACATGTATACATGTACATGTAATGTACACGTGTGTACAGGTTATGTACAATGTACATGTACAGTGTATGTTCATACACACAATGTACATTATACACTTGTACAGACATGTACATGTACATGTACAAACTTGACCTCAGCAGAGTTACTCAGAAAAGTGCTTTGTACATTATTATTAATATAAACAATATTTTTAAAATGTACAAGAAATTTATCATAAATGTAAAAAAATTGATATACCGTAGGGCATGCAGCCATTACCAACCAGGCCATTGACCCCAAAGTTACAATGGCCTCATACTCACTGTTCTAGGCTGGATTTCACAAAGCCTTGTGATGCATCATAATGCATATGATTGATACGCCATCACAAGTTGAAATCGGCCATACAGTATGGTTGTTGTGCAATGGTCATTGTCTTGCAATTGATTATGATGAAATCTACCACTGATATCTTGCCAACTTGAAACCTTGCAGGATCTTTAACCCTAACCCTACAAATGTACATATGTACGTGTACATTGACCTTCAAAATACCATGATCATGTTTGTTTTTGGAAATATTAGGGTTAAACTTTAAAGACTGCCTGTCTAAGATTCCATGAGCAAACTTTTATTTTAGTGTGAAGACTTAGGCAAGGGTAAGACTGGACTACCCTAACCCCACCCCCTTTCTGACCGGCTTTCCTGTTGACAATATTCTCCCTTTTTTGTTTCTTTTCTAGAGAGGAAGGGTTAATAAAGAGAGGCCCAAGGTTAATTAATGATTTGGGAGTTTATTTTAGGAAATGTGAAAAAAACAGGGCAAGATAAGAACCGAGACAATTAGAATGCATCCCTCCATACTCCCACAGTCCCACAGGAAATGGTATGCATGCAGTTGCTGTATACGTTACTACATGTACCGGGTACCTACAATGTACACATACACCGCTCTGCATTCACTTGTACTGACTGTACATTTGGCAGTTAGTGAAAAAAGTGAAGCACATGTAGGGAGGGATGGAAAACTTCTTAAAGTGGGAGAAAAAAAAATCCCACAACAATGTTTTTTTTTTCTTCAAAAGTGTGAACAGTGTCTCCCAACGATTGGGGAGATTATTACATTGTTTGAATGTTTAGTTTTCGAACATTATATTTTTATATTTTTGGAAAATAGGTACATGTACGTTGAGAAAAGTTTGGAATTGTTCACATTTTGGGAAGAATTTTTTCTGCTTTGATATACTGCAAAGTACTGTTGGAACATACATGTACATGTATAAAAATGATGGTCACATCACATTATACTTTACTTTCATATTTAACCAGATAGTATATTTCATGCATATACTGTACATATACTGCAAGTGATTACATCTACATATTACCTTCCCCTCCATTAGACAAACACGATTTGTCATTACTGTTTGATTTGCCCACGCACTGACATTCACTCCGATTCTTGTCTCTTCTTTCTTCCCAAATCTCTTTCCTTATGGATTACACCGTTGGATTGCCTCCCGGCCATCTGATCCTCTGAACCCCTCTGCGCACCTGTCGGACGCCGCCGGGACTTCTGCCAACCGTTCATTCCCCTCTCCCCCTCCCCTGCAACACCCAAATATACCTGCACCCCTGCCCCTCCCTGCCTGCTCCTTGCACCTGTCATGTCTTGGCCCGGACCCCACCCACCCCCACCTCCCTCCCTGGAATACGAACATGAAATCCCCACCTTCTTCTACCCATCCTACGGACCCATGGACTATCAGGTAAGAGCGCCACTCTGTTTCAGCATTTACTCTTTCTTCCCCTGATACTGTACATAAAGATGGAGGTGCTCGTCTAACCGATAAATAGCAACAACTTAAATCTTCATGTTACAGAGTTTATCTGCGGTGACTTCTCAGGAATTTTAAGTTGCAAAAGAGTTACAGCTTTGGCTTCCCGGCCGGAAAGGCACTTTGCTCAAGCTGCTGTGAGCGAATCGTCATAGGGAAAGCGTCAAGGAAAGAACTTTTAAATGACTTCACCAGTTGGGCAGATACAGTTGTAACTGTAGCAACAACCATTACATCAGATGCAAGTGGTTGTAGCTACAAAGTAATTGTCACTACAGAAACTGATGCATGCTTTTGACCGGAGTCTCGGAGCACTTGTTCACCCACAAATCACACATGCAGAGTAGTTGTGTACATGTAGTTTATGGTTGGCTGCCAATCTTGCCAGCTCAAAGAACTACCCGGGGTGGACGGCAAGGACTTAACTCACGGTCATTTCATCAATGACTGCAATGTGACAGGGTCCGCCATGTCCACTCACTGAACTGGATCATCCCGGATCTGGTGACTGTACACTGTACATGTTCCTCAACTGCAAATTCTGAATGTGATTTTGAGGTTTACTTTCAAGATAATACCGCTAAAGACATACATGCATAGGCAGAATTTGCATTGGCAATTTCAAAAGATCACCAATTGTGGATTGTTGGTGTATGGATGCTGATTTCTAATCTTTCGACAACTCACACTGGTAGAAATTACCAATCGGCTACATGTACACTGTTAGCCACAAATATAGGTCACCATACATGTATGTGAACTGAGCCAGATTCAGAGCCAGAATCCTGCTTCATTTGAATTGTGATACACATCTCCTTTGTTTCTTCTTCTATGTGATACATACTGTAAGAATTTCTGTAGTATCATCGCAGTCCAAAAAGGATTGTCCCTTCTCCAAACCCAGTTCACACTTCATTTGCATCATGATGCAAAGCTGAAGCGATGTGGATGTTTAAATGCCGTAGATTTGCATATAAACATGGATTATTACTCCTATTCAATAATTCAGGACATACATGTACATGTACTGTAGGTTCTTGGGGCCAAAAATACAGGACAGAGGTCATGAGCCCAATCATAGCATTCTTTTTTCTAGTCTGTTGTGAACTTGCTACAAGGCGATGATGGAATGAACCAGCTGATCAGCTGGGGCCATTCAGGGATGGCCCTTCAACTGGCCCCAGACAATGTCAACTGTCATTTGGCCACAGGGCCACTGCTAGATTCAAACTCTGCATATTATGTTGGTTGGCCTTCAACTGGCCCCAGACAATGTCAGCTGTCATTTGGCCACATCATCATTCATCAGGGCCACTGCTAGATTCAAACTCTATATATACCGTAGGTTGGCGTTCAACTGGCCCCAGACAATGTCAGCTGTCATTTGGCCACATCATCAGGGCCACTGCTAGATTCACACCCTGTATATTATAGGATGGCCCTTCAAATGGCCCCAGACAATGTCAACTGTCATTTGGCCACAGGGCCACTGCTAGATTCAAACCCTGTATATTATAGGATGGCCCTTCAAGTGGCCCCAGACAATGTCAGCTGCCATTTGGCCACATCATCAGGGCCACTGCTAGATTCAAACCCTGCATATTACATGTATAGGATGGCCCTTCAAATGGCCCCAGACAATGTCAACTGTCATTTTGCCACAGGGCCACTGCTAGATTTAAACTCTATATATACTGTAGGTTGGCCTTCAACTGGCCCCAGACAATGTCAGCTGTCATTTGGCCACATCATCAGGGCCACTGCTAGATTCAAACCCTGCATATTATAGGATGGCCCTTCAAGTGGCCCCAGACAATGTCAGCTGTCATTTGGCCACAGGGCCACTACTATTAATTTGGTCTGACTATCACCACAAGCTTTGCTACATTGAGACTAACTGCACGATGGCACAGGCTGTGCATTTAGCGTATTGCATGGCAGCAGCCGGCGCCAGCTGTTTCTTAAGCTAATACCTATGGCTTTCCGAAAGAGATTACTCTGTGCTAGCTCTTGGGAGGACTGTGCTTCAATCCAGGGCTTAAGGAAAAACCACTTTATGTAGATTGATTTGAGACATTGCAGCAAGGAGGCAGATGTCACTGATTAAAGTGGACGCCAGGTGAAAGGTAAAAGTTACTGAATTTCTCATCTGTAACTTGTAAGCAAAAAAAAAAACAATGGATAGAAAAATGGATTATATTTGAAGGTGGATTATATTTGAAGTACTGTACATGTATACATGTGCATATACAGTTCCTATGTTTACAGTACACTGTACAGTATGTATGTACATGTATGCTGGTTTGAACAGACATATCATACATGTTCATGCTCTTTTCAGAGCCACACAGATAAACATGGTGTCACCGCAAACCAATTAATAATAGTTCATGTATGTGTAATTATGGTGATGTGGTACCGTATACATGTACATAGGAAATTCATTATATGGACATGTACATGATAACGAATATTTAAAGCGAAAAATTGACTGATCTGATTTGAACCCGATACCCATGCCCCAATTCAACTTCACTGGGTGTCCTAGTACCAACTAAGCTATCCAACCTTATGTGGTGTTATAATCAAATGAATACTGGTACACTACAACTGGTACATGTACACGTATCTCTGCTGAGGTTGGTTTAGCTATCAGAGGCCAAACTGGACAAATATCACTGTCAAAATATGAAGGGTGAAAAAGATTCAAATCAAATTGGACGGTCTGATGTTTCATTTCCGACAAGACTTTGTTTTTATGAGATTTGTACGGTACTTTTGTTCAAGATTTGCAATTTAGAGTCTTATGGTTGTTATTTTATAGGGTAAGTGAATTTGATCATTTCAAATATTGAAAAGGAAATTAGATATGATGGTAATTAGCTTTTCGGAGGATGAGTTGCACTCATGGTACCAGTGTACAGCGCCCTCTATAGAAAGACTGGCCCAGTCAGAAAGCACACTGCTCTCAGCAAAGTACCCCCTCTATTGGCCATAAGCCATTAGTGTTGGTTGCCCAATGGAACTACTGTGTGCAGTGCTTAGTACATGTACTGTACAGTACTGTACAGTAGTTTACCATCATGGATGGACCCACAAATCATGTGGGAAAGCTGTACTGTACGTGTACTTTGGATGGCTAATTGGCTATGACATCAAAGTGTACACACCATGAAACCATGGAGGAAGTTCCTTCCTCCATGATGAAACAAAGGAGAAAATTGTGATCTGAATCAGTCTAAACTTCATGTGGTCATTATTTATGTTGTTCTTGGATTTCTACAAAACAAGTACATGTACATGTATGATGTAGAGTGCCACTGAATATTTCAATATCTCTTGTTCTATACTTCTTCATTCAACATCACATTTGTTTTCACTATGCATTGGTTGCTTTTCTTTGTTCAAGTCTTTGTCAAGTAGTAATTGGAGCCTCAATTCTCCCATTGAGATGATTTTCCCTGGTCTCTCAATTACTACAACCTCTGTTCCAACCCTACAGGCTGAAATTCCATGCATTGAGCCTTGAGACACAAACTGAAGTGGAGTACATGTAGAGCAACTGATGGGAAAAGCATTTCTGACGACAAACGCTATTAAAAAATACCCAAGCATAGTATCGTTGTTTTACCATCTGTAGGACCCGACCCACATACCTATACTGTACAAACTCCCCCTTACCAATGCCATTCTTCCCACACAGAACAACCAATCTGTTCCCATTCTGGCATGAAGTTGAAGTAATACTATGCAACAAATGTTGCAAACTGCTTACCAAAAGGCAAATCTCAAAGATGTAGGGGAATCCTAGCAGGGTCTTTCTGAAAGGCAGACTATGTTAACATGCCTTTTACCATGGAGGAAGAAGTAGCTTTGACCAATGTGTTAAACCCTGGAGGACTCTGGTTCAAGTTCCAGTCCACTTAGTCCAAATTTCCTTGCTGTTTTCGCACTTTGATCAATTTCAACTTCCCAGTCTGGTTTTCCTATGCTCTTCCTATCCTTTGTCTGTCTGCCTTGAGAAGTGTTGACAAGTGGAATAAACCAGACCACTCATGTCCTGCTTCATGTTGACTTGAAAATGAGTGAACAAACCACCTCACTGCTCAAAACCCCCTGTGTTTTGTAATCGTAATTGATCTCACACTGACTTCCTGTCTCCATTAATCACCTTCGCCCTGTCTGCGCAGCCTCCCAAGCCTAACCAGCACTTTAAAGTTTGCGGGATGGGAAGACCTGTTTACTGGACACTGGATGATTTGTACAGGTTGGAGGGGGTGGGCTTCAGGTTTTACCTCAACTCAAGGTCTTTCGGCTCAATAACTTCCTGTGAATTGGTATACACACCACAGACCCCCCTCCACACACACACTTTCCAACCCTACTCCTACATGTACCACCACAGCTGGCATTTACAGAGAACATCGTGCACAGTCTACAAACTAGTCCCACTTCCTGTAGTCTGGTTGTCTCCAGGGAAACCAAATGATACGCCCCCAAACCTGATCTATGGCCCTTATTGCAACACAGAGCAGCCTTGCTCTGTGATTGCACAAGGCACCATAACCCATCTAAATGTATACATGTACATGTACATGTACATGTACATGTATGTGTACACTGTGTACATATACACATACATGTACATGTAATGTACTGTGTATATAATTATATGGCTGCTCTGTACTGACTGTAGATGCCATATCTTTAATTTTCTGGCTACCTTTTTAGCCTACCTATCACTCAGGCAGCGCCTATCTTTCATATACATGTATCTGCTCATGGTTCACATAAAATGCTTACATGGTATTTCTCCTTCTTACTTGTCTGACTTACTCACATTATAATATTTGTTATATTTGTTATTATTTAAAACCTACTGTACACGTAGGTGGCAGTGGCAGAGTGGGACTCTGATCTTCTGATGATAAACTTCTTCCGTCTACCGGTATCCCTATACTGGGTCATAATCTCTCAGAGATAGATATTCTCTAGACTATACTATACAGTATACCTGCACATTGTAGCTGGTCTCAAATTGTGGAACTCTCTCCCCATTGGCATCAGGAATGCTTCTTCTTCTTTCTTTTTTTAGGAATCGACTAGAAACATTTTTTTTCTCATAGCCTGTGCACTTGTACATGTACATGTACACACATATCCCATGCAGTGTACACATATGCACATGTACTGTACATGTAAGCATCCATCCATATGTACGTACAACTACATGTACAGTGTAATAAACTAGTCGTGCATGTCTGTAGTACATGTAGTTTGTATAAAAGTAGTACTTTCTGCAAATGTAATAAGAGGGTAAGATATGTCTTGATCATCCATGCTTGATCCTACTTCCTAGTACGTACATGTACATGTGCTTCTAATCTTGTGAAGTTAGAGGGCTTTTGTCAAAGCTATTTTATTAAACATGTTGGTGTAAAGTGGACAGAGCCAGAGGTTCTGATCTTGAGGAGCTCTTTCCCAGAGGAAGTCAATTTCATGTTTTGTGAAAAGATCCAAGATCCAAGCATCCAAGCTGGGCCTTTGTCAGTCTTTTTTCTGGGGGGGGGGGTGTTTTTGGTAGTGGAATGATTTACCTCTAGGGTCAATGACTCATTGACTCACATGTAACAGTATCCTCTCACAACATCCTCATGGGTGTGGTGTTTTATACCACTGCTGTGCGTACATGCTGTACTCTTATCCATGGGAAGTTGGGTTGCCCCATGTAAGGGTATAGCCGTCTGCATCTGTGAAACCAAAACTAATTATAGGACAGGCTTAACAAGATCAAAACTTGCCTATCCGGTGGGTGACTGACAGCGGTTTAGCAGCAACGATTTTAAAGTAATATACCATTACCAATCTTGGAAACTGGTTACTGACTTTACTCGAATCACTGAAAAAGGACATCTTAAAAGAATAATAAAGCATAGAGATTGTGCCTTTGAAAAAGGTCCATCAGCTACTGTAAATATCATGCCCTTCAGATGTTATTTAAGAAAAAGTTCACATGTTCCTTACAAAATATGAGAAAGAATGAGAGAGACAGAAAGAGAGAGGGAGAGAGAGGTATGTAGTAATGTACATTGTAGAGAGAGACAGATTGAGTTGGAGAAAGAGTGAGAGAGGAGGGAAGGAGGGAGTGAGAGAGGGGGAGGAAGAGGGAGAGAGAGGTACATGTAGAGGAAAACAGATTGGGAGAAAGAGAGAGAGTAGGGAGAGAGGGGAGGGAGAGAGAGGGAGAGAGAGGGAGAGAGAGGTACATGTAGAGGGAAACAGTGGGAGAAAGAGAGAGAGGGGGAGAGGGAGAGAGAGGGAAAAGTGGGGGAGAGGGAGAGAGAGAGAGGGGAGAGAGGGAAAGAGTGAGGTACGTGTAGAGAGAAAGAGAGAGGGGGATAGGGAGAGAGAGAGGGGGACAGAGAGAGAGAGAGAGAGGAGGGAGAGAAAGGGGGGAAGAGAGAGAGATGGAGAGAGAGACAGAGACAGAGGGAAAGAGAGAGACACACACAAAGACAGAGAAGAGAGAGGAGATAGAGAGAAAGAAAGAGAGAGAGTGTTTTGTTCCTTTCCATGAGTCCACACCCACTCTGTCATTCAGGGCAGTGGGTTAAATCTGTCATTGTATGATCTATTACTCCATTCCAACACACCCACACACCCCCTCCGAAATACCTCCCAAATAAAGAAAGCAGCTCCCACTAATTTGTTAAGATCTCTCTTTGCCCTTGTTCTGATCCATCGGGGGAGTCTTTCACAGAACTCCCTGGCCAATCAAAAATGCCACTCTGACCATGCTCTGACATTGACTGTGGGCCTCCGTAGATTTCCCGTCCAGACGTTGGCTCTGGCACCCACTGATGTCCTCCACTGGGTCACTTCAATTTCACACTCCGCTTGAAACGGCGCACACCGAACAATAAAAGTTGGGCCGAGCCCAGGAGTCCTGACCTTCACTCCCCGGTGTAGCAACTCGGTTGTCCCGCTAATTTGAAAAGGGCAGGGTCATTTTCTCTGTTTTTTTTTCCTTCCACCTCTTGCCCGCATTACTCAGCTGACTGTCAAGGACAATTTAGCCCCTTGTAGCCTCTGTACAGCGGGTATAACTGTCAATGTCGCCCTCCCTTGTATTGTGCCAAGCACAATCCATCCGTCTTAGATCCAGCAATCTGGTAGGGATTGTGTTTCTATGGTACGGTTTATGCAGTTGTTTCTGTCGGTCAAATGAAACCTGTAGGGCCTATTTTTTTGTACACTGCTGATTTTTTTAATCTTAAAATTTAGTGGGCCTGACGTTTCGATCCTAGCAGAACCTTTCTCAAAGGCAGAGAAAGGTCCTGCTAGGATCGAAACGTCAGGCCCACTAAATTTTAAGATTTACATTTTGGTAATTTTAGTCAGTAAGCAGTTTGCAACATTTTTGTATATCACCTTAAGGCTGATTTTTGTTTGTTTTGGATTTGCATTCAATTTCTGAATGCTTGTCTGTATGTTTCTGCAACAGTGTGGGCTTACTAACAATACATACGTATATACTCTACCTTCTTTGCTCTCTTTTTTTTTATACGAATCTTATCCTACATAGTTTTGGGGCATGTCTTCCTGACCATGCTGCTTCAAGAAGATCTTTGCCACACTCACTTATCACCTCATCTCTGTATCACGTCATCATTTGACTTCAACTATATATATGCAACACACAAAAATTTTACCAAACTGCTTACTGACTTGAATGACCAAATTGCAAATCTCAAAGATGTTGAGAGACTCACCTCTTCCTCCGAGCAGGACCTCTCCAAGTCAAGGTCCAAGTAAAAATACTTGTTCTGATCATTTCCACTTTTCTTAATATAGTGTGTCCTAAACTTGTTTGCAAAATGTTCAATCTTAAAAGGGTTTAATTTACTTGATATGATAACCACTATAAAAAATGTTTCAAAAAATGTTTCTCACTTTCAAGGTGTTATTTTCATCTTCTTTTATCTTTTCTACTGTATAGATGCCATGATGGACTATCTACCAGTATGTGAACTGTAGTTTGAGAAAATGTTGACGCTTCGCTGTTTTGCTGAAACTAATCACGCCCTCAAATCAGAACAAACGTACATGTATACATGTAGTGTGCATGTAGTGTGCATTACTCATGAAACATGACACAGTACAAAATGCACATGTATGAATGTGACCATTATTTCATTCACCAAACACGGTCTACAAGTGCCGCATACACAGCACGTGATCAGCATAATTATGTGTACCGTATCCAGTACCTTGTTTAACAGCTGGGGGTACTGCATACATAAGCATTCAACAGTGTCCGCTTTCTCTTCTACAAGAACATTTTTGTTTTGATAATTCCGATAATTTGCCATTAAAGGTGCATACATGTACATGTATGTATTGTAGTCTGAATACCGGTACTCTGATCCAACTCAGAGAAGTTGCTGGAGTCCCTCTGGAATGCCCCCCCCAAAAAAAAAAACCAAAACAAAACAAAACAAAACTGAAAACCAAACAAACAAACAAACAAACTAAAAACAATATAAAAAAAAAAAAAAAAACAACAATTCTAACTAATCATTGGCCGTTTGCGTGCTGAAAACAAATACAGGCAGCTCGGTTGGGATTCAAATCCGTGACCACAGCTTTCTAGTGCAGATAAGCAGCCATGTGTCGTGGATTTATATCTGTGTAGGGAAAATTGAATCATTTTCCTCGATTAAGAAAAATTACATTATATCGAGGATTGAATTTCAAACCTTCTTAAATCCCCCCCCAACACATGTAGCTTTGTTGCCGATTCCCTTGGAGACCCGCTATGCGTGCTCAGAGACAGAAACCAAGGGGCAAGCTGGGCTCTCAATTTTGGCCAGACAAAGATCCTGGTTGTAAGGGTTGTCACATGGAAACATGAGGTTAACAGGGGTGATACATGCATGCGATGAGTTTGCATCCAAACACTGCACATTCATTTTGTCAGTTTTTGTTCTTTCAGTGGGAACAAGAAAATGCATGACCCAGATTCCGGGAGGGTTTAACTTTCCACAGATTGGACAATCAGCTCGCTTCAGATTTCAACATGATCACCTAACACAAATTTGCTGAAACACGAGATGGTACTCGATTGGAAGAAAATTGCATTTATCTAATGTTGGATATAAACGGTATGCAGGTAATGGTTTCTGACATTGTTGATTATAACATGGCAGGTTGAATCTGTTCAGAAGGAAAAGGTGGAATGATTAATTACAGCTTGGAATAGTTTGATCATGATCAACAATGTCATCTATGTCCTCATTACCATTAACACCACCTCTATCACATTCACCACTATCCTCACCATCCTTGTCTTCACTACCACCATCACCACCACCCTCCTTTTCACCTTTTCCTCCTGTTCCTTCTCTTCCTCGTCTTTTCCCTCTTCTTCCTTTTCCTTCTCTTCCACTTCTTCCTCTTTCTTCTTATCTTACTCTTACTCTTACTCTTACTCTTACTCTTACTCTTACTCTTACTCTTACTCTTACTCTTACTCTTACTCTTACTCTTGCTCTTGCTCTTACTCTTACTCTTACTCTTACTCTTACTCTTACTCTTACTCTTACTCTTACTCTTACTCTTACTCTTACTCTTACTCTTACTCTTACTCTTACTCTTACTCTTACTCTTACTCTTACTCTTACTCTTACTCTTACTCTTACTCTTACTCCTACTCCTACTCCTACTCCTACTCCTACTCCTACTCCTACTCCTACTCCTACTCCTACTCCCACCCCTACTCCTACTCCTACTCCTACTCCTACTCCTACTCCTACTCCTACTCCTACCTTTCTCTTTCCCTTTCCTTTTCCTTTTCCTACTCCTTTTCCTTCCCTTCCCCCTTTTCCTCCTCTTCTTCTTTTTATTCCTCTTCCTCCCTTTCCCCCTCTTCCTCCTTTTCCTCCTCTTCTTCTTCTTCTCTTTCTTATCCTTTCCCTCTTCCTCCTCCTCCCCTTGTAATCCACACTTCTCGTGGCCAAAGACCATTCGGAGCTGAGTGCACCAATTTGATCTGTATGATGAAGACGAGGAAACTGAAGGTGGGGGGGGGGGATCCAGCCCCAAAATAAACCCCATCAAAAACAAGATGGTGATCACTTCATTGACTGATTAAAGCCTGGGCAATGAGCCATCCTAATTGGCCCAAGGGAGGGATGTAATGAACCTCCTTATCCTCCCCCACACCATTCATTTGGGATGGAGAAGGTGTCAGATATCTGGCACAGACTTCTAGTAGCTCACTCCAGCAAGAAATCAGGATGAAGAACTTTGATTTGAAGCACCAGCCAGGACTGCGATGACTGGTGAGAACAATCACACCTGGCTCGTCCATATAACTTGTACTACAATTTTACTGCCATGTTCACATCCAGCCTCAGTTTTTTTCTTTCTAACCCACTGCCATCTCTCTCCGTGCAATAACCCTTGACATGCTGCAGGTAATCATTTTATGCCGTAATTCTCTGTTTTTAGCTTCAGTTTAGCAGATTGGAATCTAGCAATCCTGAAATAAATAAACACACACAGAAAAGGGGGGAAAAGTAGGACATATTAATGTTTTGATCCTTGCAGGACCTTTCTTATAAAGGCAGAGAAAGAGAGGCTTGAAATATAAGGCTCACTTTATTTATGAGTCATGCAATTTGGCCGTTTACGTCAGTAAGCAGTCTACACCACTTTTGTGATTTTTGTGATTCTTAAAAATGTCCATAGGACTAAAAGATCCCACTCCCACTTTCCCCCAAATCAACCCCCTACCCCCCCCCCAGCCCAGAGTGATAGGGGAGGACAGGAATGGGGAAGAAGGGAGATGGCACCCATTGCAGAGAATTTAAGCAGAAAGTACCGGTACATGTACATTGTACATAGCTCAACTCGGATTGGGGAGACTGTCCGCCCAGCACAGATTGCTGTACCAAGACTTCAAAATGCGTTCATTAGTTCATGACATGAAAGGATCCATGATGCTCATAGATACAACAGTAAAAGCTGGACAACAATAAGGGACACATGACTTGACAGTTAGTGTATGAGCAAGTTTTTAAACAAGAAAACAGCGGGACTACTCAGGTGAATTGTGTTATGGAGTAGTTTTTACCCTGGATCGGAGTGCATCAATAGACAAACATTAAACAAACTACGTACTGTATAACCATCCTGAGCTATGTTCAGCTGCACATACACGCAGCTGACAAACACACACATTAGATACCAGGAGTGTTTATACACTTACTGGTATCAGAATATTTGCCTGCTGTGCAGTGGGACGGCATCTCCTAGAGTTGAAATAAACTTGCGCTGCCGAATGGATATATATATATGTGTTATAGAGACTGTACATGTACATGTATAAAGATACATGTATAAAGTTCTCGGTGTGATTTAAGGAAGGAGAAGCAGAAAGCTGAGGAGTTCTGAAGATGATACCAGTGCCGATTCCCCAGTGACGTACCAGTTTCTCTTACTGAGATGCTGCTGTCCTTCGGGAAATTGGATCTTTTTTCGAAGGAAATGACAGTTAATGGTTGAACGCTTCTGACTGGCGCCCCATGGTGTGGTCGTGTTCGCATGAGGTCTGGCGCGATTGATCGGGAACCCTAATGTACATGTACAATGCTGAGCCACTTTTACCGCACCGTCCACGCTCGACTCTTCGTCTCGGGCAAAGTGTGCCGGGATTTCTACCCGGGTAGAAGTTGGCCAGTAAAAATACCCATGTGGGTCGGTCAGAGTTGTCTGTAACCAGGAGGGAGATTGCCTGGGATGTCCGCACTGGACTTAGATTGTCTCTAGGCTTTGGGTGCACATTCCCTATTGGAGCATTGGGACTCATCCCATCAGAAACAATAGCAGCTTAGGATGACCATGGCCTTATTTATAACTCCATGGGCTGACTGACTTGTAACTATAAACAAACCACTCCTGGTCTCCCCTATCTTATCCCTTCCCTTGGTCTTTTACTTTCTTTGCTTCAGCTGCAGCCAATGGCTGTTTACTGACCTTGGCTGACCTTCTTCAGGGGTTCTTGAAGGGCAAGGGAGGGAGGGGGAGGGGAGGGAGGGAGGAGGTGGGTGTTGATGTCAAACTGCCAATCATTTCCAATCCAGCTGAATTTGTAGAGCAGAAAGAGAGGGGGGCATTGTTGGTTGTTGGAGGGATATTCATGAGCAAATTACAAACACATTGTGTGATTTATTGGTAAGAGGGGGGAGATGGATTATGGTATCGGTCATGTTTACAAGTTATCCCAATGAAAAAAAAACGTCAGCGCTGTGAAGTGAAAGTGCCATCACATGACTGCTGGTAACTCTTGTCATGTTTTTCACTAACACTGTATGTATTTGAATTCGTTGTACCTCTATGGTTGCACCCACATGTGTAGTACCCACATAAACATGTACAGTATGTACAGCACAGTGATCAGATGCCCCTATACATACTGTACACGTAGCAAGGTCATGTCAGCGTGAATCACTTTCTTAGAAAAAAAACCACGTCACATGCTGAAGTCATACATCTTTGCTGATGTAAGAGCACAGACACAAACTTACTAGGAACTTCTGAACAGTTTTGAAAAATGGCAAAGAAAACTTTGACTGGACCGGGCGGGACTTGCACCCAAAATGCAGAGAAAGGTCCTCTACTAGAGTCAGTAAAAAATTGGTGAAATCAGTGAGCAGTTTGCTACATTTAGGACAGGACTTGGATCAAAATGAGTGCTTTAAAACACACACCCATGTTTTGTTTTCCCCAAATTGACAGACAGGCCCTCTGAAATTGTCTGCAAATTGCAAATTCAGCATTGTGTACGATTACAAAGAGATAGCCAGCAAAACTGGATGAGACCGCGTATACATGTACATGCCGTCTCAAGTTGCTGCAACTGAAGTGCACTTCGATCCAGCAGGAAAAAGAAATCTAGCCATTTGAATGCACACTTTGCGTATGTGTATGTATCTTGAGGCAGGAAATTGCATTTTATAGCCAGTATAATGAGATTTCAAAGTACCTGGTACATGGATTGTTGAGCGGTTGTACAGCATGTAGTACTCTGCACTGCCTCTCTCTCCCCCCCCCCTCTCTCTCTCTCTCTCTCTCTCTCTCTCTCTCTCTCTCTCTCTCTTTTAGGTCACCCTTAGCCTTGGAAGCATGTCCACACTGACTCCAAATTCAATCATCGTCTGTCGTCTCTAACCCTACCAAAAACCATTAGTTTCAATAAGAGAAGCAGGACCTCTTCTACTTAGTTAAAAGCTTTCTGAGCAGCGCGGCGTATTTCGGATGAAAAGAAACGGTTGGAAGAGGTGAAATGTTGTTTTTGAAGTGCTTTATTTGGTGCATAAGATGCCCAGTCACCTTTGGCTGAAGTACTTTTGGTTATACAACGTTGAGAAAAAAATTAATTAAAAAAAAAGGAAGAATGAAAAAAAAAAGGTCTAAAATTGGTGTCGTAAATTGTTCTTATCTGTGGCCTGGAGTGCTCTGGGGTATGGGGGGGGGGGACAGGAAATACCAAGCATTTTTACAAACACTTACAGCAGGGGCGCTCAGTACATGTCATCCATGTTCACAGTGGGTTAAAGTCATTGAATCTTTCTCTTTTTTTTTGTGGAAAAAGGGATGCCTTTGATTCTGGTCGTTCATTAGAAATGAAAATAATTAGGCTACAACTTACATTACACTGATGAAAATGTCATCCGGTGTAGTTGTGTTTGCTTTTGATGAAGAAACCCCTACACAACTCTCCTTGGTCATAGTTCAACACTTTGTCTTTGGAAAGGACGCTTTTTAGATTCAAATCAGTCATTAAACAGCCATCACAGGATAACCAGGACAAGTAACTCTGATGAATAATACATGTCATCTATTCTAGTGTAGTATGAAAGCTTGAAAAACAGAGGAGGAAGCCACATGCCTTGTTTACATTTTCCCCACAGCCCTGACAAATTGATTTTGAATGCTGTAAAGTGTATGACAGTGTAATGAGATTTGCAGTGAGATTTGCTGTAATGAGATGAGCATCCTCTACGTGGTAGAAATATCTCATAGCGGGATCCATGGTAGAAACTTCATGTAATATTGCCTCTAGAACTGGCTTTCTAGGTGAAACTGTTTGTCATTTTGTTTGAATAAATAAATAAACAATCAAACAAATAAACAACCAAAGTCAACCCCAGAAGGACATTTCTCATTCTGTCTCTAGGATCAAAATATCAAGCATCAAAATGTTTTTGTTTTTTTAAATAATTTAAATTTTGGCAATTGACGCCTGTAATCAGTTTGGAAGATTTATTTTGTTAGCACTTTAAAACAGAAAAAAGTGGGCATCTCCCCTCCTGCGATCAGAGTTCATGTTTCATTCTTGTCCCAGTCGCAAAAGTGGCTACAGGGGGGAAAAAAGAAGAAGGAATGTAAACACGTACATGTGATTTTGCTTTCCAAATTCAATTCAGTTCATTTGATTTTTCCCTCTTCCTGATCCGTTTTGTTTGGCCCAAAGTGGATTTGTCAGTTTGGCTGGTTGGAGTCACTGGGGCCCAGAGGAATGAGAGTCGGAATGCCGGCCACAAACCAACCATGTATGGTGGTGTCCTCTCCTCTCCCAGAGTTTGTTGTGGGCTCGGCCTGCCTCGCAGTTGTGAGAAGAAACAAAAATATAAGTGGATTCGTTGGGTTTTCTCTTTCAGTCTCTAGAGAGGGATACACAACCTTTTCTTTATTAAGCTGGGGTTGAAATTTCAACCGGGATGGATGTTTCTTCATTCGATAAACCTGGATGAGATTTTACTGTTTTTTTATTTTTTTTTATTTAACACAGTCATTGGATTATTGTGTTCACCTTAGGATGTAACCTTTGAAATTTGCTTGTCATGCCTTGCCAGATTATCGGGGGACCTGAAAATAGCAGATGCCCTTGTATTGGTGTGTGTGCCTGGTGTGTGTGCCTGGTGTGTGTGCCTTCGAAACCCAGCCCCGCATTTGAGTTGGCCGAAAAACCGTGTCGTGCAATGTGCGCAGTCCATTTACAGCATACCAACCAAGGTGATTTGTAAGTGAATGCTCGTCTTCAACTCAATATACACTGTACAGATTTCACTTCATGAGGCTAAATTACGTGTGCGTGTACATGTCAAGCAATACCGGTAGTCAATTTCTTTTATTTTGATTCCAACCGAAACAAATGGTTCGATAGTGATTTGTACTGATTCTTTGTGGCTCAGGGCAATAATACTGTACCTTCCAGTCGTTGCGGATTGTGCTATCAGAAATAACTCAATAATATGCCATGCCCCTGTCAGCTATGAAGCAGCATGTCTATCATTCACACTCTATCCCTGAAGTCTGTTCAAGGAATTATGTGCCCTATACTCTACTCCCCCCTTCTTCCTCTATGCTTTAACTATCCTCCATTGGGGCATGCCACAAGTTTCTCCTTTTCAGACACTGTACATCAGAGGAAGGAATGTTCAGCTTTTTTATGGAGCAGGGGGGGGGGAGGACTCTGCATCTGGAGAAGAGATTGGTTTAGCAGCTCTCAGGTTACATAATCCTGAACAAGGTGGAGTGAAGACTGGATGGGAACTATCCTGGTATGGTTAAAGTGTGGGGTTTGGGTGCAAGGTGATTCCCCCCCCCCTGGGTAGGTCCTGGCCTCACTAGCAGGGCCTGATATATGATAAGCTTTGTTCCATTCCCCACCCCCCCCCCTTCCTCCAATCCACCACCAATAGCACCAACTCTTCTCCCTCTCTTATCATCTCCTGGATCCCGAACACCATGTGTGTATCATCAACAGCCCCCCAGCCCAGTGGAAACAGCGCCAGACCAACCTAACTGACCCATCTGCAGTCAGGCTCCCAATAGCTGTGTGTGCACGTGTACCATTTCATAAATCCACAGCCACACACACACGCACTCTCACATACTGGTTCACTCGCAGCACTAGACTGCAGGAAGTCAAATGGGCCCACGCAAACCTTGAAAGCTACCCAAAAAAACTCCAACCGGATCAACCCTGAACACACATACACAACTTTGATCTCTTGGAATTTTATCAGCATCGCTTGGATATTTCTCAGTGCGGGACTGATTCTGTGCTGGAGCTGGACCAGAAAAGGAAGCCTATTATTGTGGATTATTTTGTGTGGTCCTTCTTCGTCGGTCTTTCTTTTGGACTCTGGGTTTTCTTCAGAGTTGGGGCACTCTCACTCAGGCACCCCTGGAATGAGTCTGTTGACTACCACCTCTTCCTGGCTCAAGTCGGCGACCAACGCTGGCGGTAAGATGCCAGTGGTACTCCTGGCGGTAAGTGTGGCACTGTGAGCTCCTCACTCTGATCTGGTAACCCCCCTCTCTTCCCCTTTCCCTCTCTCTCTACAGTGTTAGTAACAAGGACCCCATGCTCAAAGACTGTGTGCTCATGCTGCGCCACAGTTGAGTGGTATACATGTACTATGTAGGCTGTTGGAGCTTTGGCCTACATGTACATGTACATGTACACGTACATGTTCAACTTTTTTTCCCCCACTGCACTGCATGCTGTGTGTTTTGCAGCCAACCCCACAGACTCTAATGGCCATGGTTGTGGAACATGTGGTGCACAGACAGCGTGTTTGGACTGTACATGTATGAAATGAATACATGCACAAATACCAGGGCTGGTTTTCACTCTTATAGTATGCGGTGTACCGTACAGTATACCAGGCACTTTGGGCTGGGGGAGGGGGACCAAGACATGACGACCATGTTTTGTTCTGACCAGCTCAGTGTGGTCATACCATGGTCATAAATTCATACTCATAGCATGGATGCATTTTGGCAGTGAAAACCAAGAATTTGTTCCACCATTACCCGGTACTCCACGAACATGTAGATGTTCCCTGAGTCAAGATGGAGTTACACTGGACCAAGAAAGTCAAACTAATAATTGAAATGAAATGACTGGGAACTTTTGAACCATGGTGGTAGAATAATACTCCATGTTTGAACAAATAGAAAATTGGCAAATAAAGAAATTGGCAAAGAAAACATTGACTTGACTGGGATTTCAACCCCGAGACTCTGGTTTTGGGTACCAGTGCCCTAGTCTTACCATCTGAGCAATCCAGCCCTTAGATGGCGGCCTTTTTCAATTTGAGCAAAGCATTACCCAAACTTTCATAGCAGCAAGCCAGACAGAGATCACTGGATCACATCTTGGTTTTGACTGCCAAAACACACCCCTGCAAATGTGCTGCACACATGTACATGTACCACTGTGGTAGAAGTAGGCAAGTCTTTGATTAAAATGAAAAGATTTGTGCACTGCTATGTTGTGAATGTATGCAGTCAGCATTAGTCCATGACATTAGTCCATGACATATTATGCCATTTGTGTGACATCCTGTTATTGCAAGGATTGCTGCATTAGTGCGTATTCATAATGAAAGACAACAATGTGAGACAGAGAGGCAACAACAAACAAAACACTTAAGCTTACTGCGTCAACGGCCAGCCAGCAAGCGCATGCACGTCACCATGGCAACTGTACGTTTGCATGACAACCATTTATGTGATTATGATGCAGATGTCTGATGACCAGAGTAGGGATGATTCTGGCTGGATCAGAAAATTGGAATTGGATTATCTTTGTGGGTCAATGAGTTAAGCCTTCTCTAGGAATCTGTACTAGGACTCTAGGTGTGTTCCTTCCCACTAGCACAAAAAACATAAATTACTTTTGGATTTTTGAATAAAAAATCTTCTTCTCGCAATCTTTCAGAAACACTCAGAGCACCCGGCAAGTAATTGTGCCGTAAGTTACAGCACCTTTTTTGGCGGGAGGGGGGATGCAAATGGTGAAATGGGCTGAACAATTTTGACTGCACCTTTCTTTGCTAAACTGAGGAATTGGTTGAGATTTCTCAGGCGATTTTCCTTTCCTTTTCTTGCTTGTCTTGGGTTAATTTCTGAATTTTTGTTGTACATTTTTGTCCCAATTGGAATGTACCGTACATGTTGAAGCCTGCCATTTGTTCATAAATTTGTGGACTCCTGTATATTGTGTGTAAGCCATTTTCAGTGGTGACATTGACAGGAATTCTGCAACCCTCCATAATCAGTATTAAATCTATTCTTGTGGAATGTACGTGTCTTATATACAGCACGATCTTCAGATCTAAACTTGATTGCGATTACACAATTAAAAATTGGTTGTGAAAATTGTACATGTACATTGTAGGTATATCAAAAATGTGTAATTGACTATAAATTCAAACACCAGGTTATTAACCTAACGGGCTACTGTACTATAGTTCAGTCCTGTAAAGTTGATTATAACTCCAACATTGTGAACCAAAAACTTCCTTTGAACCAAACTCTCAACCCAAACTTTGTTCTGCTACATGTAAATCTTCCCAAAGAAGGTTGCTGACTTTTTGATGACCTGAAATACTGTACATTTACATGTAACTCTGCAGAGCCTGATGGGTTGGTCCTACTGTAAAAGACCCAGGCCCTCTCTTAATTACATGTAGGCATACATGTAATACTTATGTTGAAGGAGACTCACAGTCTGAAAGGATAAAAAGCATGCAACCCCCCCCCCCAAACCCCCCCCCCCAAAAAAAAACACCAAACAAACAAACAAACAAACAAACAAACAAACAATTAGAGGCTTGACATTTCGATCCCAGTAGGACCTTTCTCCATATTCTTTTCCAGTGGCGAAAGTTTACAAGCCATATGGCTTCGCGCATCTGGATGTCCTTAAAAATATAAATTACAATCCCTTACATGATGCGCCTTCTTTTTTTTCTTTCTTTTTTCCAGTAGCTTGGTTTCATCATACACAACCAATCTTACATGAAATTCCTAAACCAAGGAGACTGCATGAGCAGTGATACCTAGCCTTTTGAAATTCAAACCTCTGCCAAATCCAATTTACTTTTGTGTGTGTGCGTGTGTGATACAGTTTTGAGCTAAACATGCCTAGTTAGAAGCGTGTCATTTTCAATTCTGTGTGGACTGGCCCCAGGTCATGAAATGTTGTTTTTGAAAGTTGGCAGATTTCCCTGGTCTGCTTGGGAATGGGGATTAATTTGTACAGCAATGTGCAAGTGTTATGTGACCAGAGACCACAAGCCCCACCACCCTCACCACCTCTACTCTTGTCTGACATGCCACAGTTAATCACCACCACTGGATGTCTACTGGCCAAGTGTCTCAGGGCCTTGGTTGCTAGGCAGGGTCAAGGGTCACAGGAGGTCGGGTCAAAGCTGTAACTTTGCACTGCTCCTGCCTGTCACAGTGTCAGTAATCTATTTCTTCATGTGCATACATTACACGTATTTTGCAAATTTTGCACGTCTGCTCTTTAATTTATGGAGTATTGGTTTCGTGTACTGTAATCTGATTTGATAGTTGGTGATTCGATAAGGCTGCATCAATAGGCCATATAGTACATGTACGAGGACATCTGAATATTCCTGGGAACTTGGTATAAGTACTGAGTTAATATGTGAGAGTTGGTGTAGGTGATATACACATTTGTAAATGCCTATCGCCTAGTGGGACTGTTGGTGTACGGTACATCCATGGGACATGTGGATATGAAAAATTCCATAAATCAGGGGTTCAACTTGTGACATTCTGATGTCCCCAGTCCCCACTTACAAGTTACATATGAAACTATTCAGCTTTCCTACACGTTGTAGCAACTTAACGAAACATTCTGTCAGTTCAACAGTTTATTATACTGTTCATGTATAACACTGTTCAATATACAAAGTAAGTAGTTCATCACGTTGTTATAATATGCAGGAAAGCATACACAGGTACATGTATGTTGCAAACATGTGTAATTATTGTTATACATGTACTTATAGCACCTGTGGTCGATTTCACCAAACCCATCGTAACTTACGATCAATCGCAAGGCGATAAATGATGAACAGAAACCATAGTGTATCACAACTTACGATGGGTTATCCATCGTAAGTTGAGTTACGATACATCGTAAGGCTTCGTGAAATCCACCCCTGAACATTTATGTACACGTGTACTTGTACATGTACATGTACATGTACACATGGTACATGAACATAATTATATATATGTATGATCATATGATGGCATGCCACACAAGAAATCTCACCGGAAATCAGGAAATCAATCTCAAAAGAATTAGTTTTGCCAGTAGAGTGGATATTCATTAGTAAAGTTCCTTGAACCAGAATAGGAATCGAAAATAACATTGTGATTTTGGAGGAGTTTCTTCTGCCTTGTCATTCAGCTTATTGGTCACAAACATATCCCTAGATATCTGTGGTTATGGTAATTACCCCCCCCCCTCTGTCAGAGTGTACCACGACCATAAGGCTAAATTCTGTCATGCACATTGTATACTTGGTACAACAGGGATGTACGTATTAATTTCAGAAATTAAAGTAGTAAAGAAAATGGCATTCTGCCTTTGAGAGAGGTCCCGCTGTCAAAACGTCAGATGCTCTACTTTTTTGAGACTTGCCCTTTGGGTCAGTTAATTCAGTGAGCAGTTTTTGCCACATTTTTGTATTACCGGTACTAATCTAATACAGCAATTAGTTGCTGGCCTGCTCCCATGTACCGGTAGGCCTACACACAGAAATGACCAAGGAATTTGGACGAATGGTTGTCCTAGTTCTCTCAATGCTTAAATTAGATGTATGTATACACACAGAGAAAGATATTTCCTGCTTACAGGGCTTGGCAATGTTCTTCTAAGTTAAGCAGCTCTAAGATATGTAGTTATATTACCGTATAAATAACGTATCATTGCCTACGGTTGTCAGCAGACAGGAAAGGGGTTACTTACATCATCCCTCCTCTACCTCCATGCTTACACTGTACATTGACCCCTTAAAGATAGGCAAACCCTGGCTGTTTTTTGTTGTTTTTTCATTGGGCTATAATTCAAATCAAATAAGGAAACTGTGGAAGAGTTTGGCTCAGGCGTTTGCCCAAGGGCAGAACAAACAGATTGGGCTCTTCTGCTGTCTATTCAATTGATTTGGTCTTGAAGACCAGTTTAGATTTGCCAAGTGGGGTAACATCCATTTCCCCCCTGTGGAAGTCTGTTTGTTTGTCTTGGGTTTCTCTAGTCTAGATAGTCAATGTAGGTTGGGACTGGGAGGGGGGCAGATAAGCTGGGAAGTATAAATATACTGGGTACATGTCTGTGTGAAAAAAACAAATATGGACTGTGTCATTGTATTCATAAGGTTCTCAAATTCTGCCTTGGCCTTTGGGATCAAAATGGCAGGACCTCTTGAATTGTCAAGATTTGCATTTTTTGTTGTCATTCACACTAGTGAGCAGTTTACACTTACAACATTCTTGTATTCTTGTATTCTTCTTGTGAAAGTGTTACGTGAAGACTTGGTATACATGTAAGTGGGACTCATCATCTCGATATTCTAGATTTTGATGTCACCCTCCAAATTATCTGACCACCGGATTCTGTGCCTCAACTCGGTCAGCGGTGGAACTCCTTGTTCACTTCAAATGCTCATAATCATACATGTATAAGCTTTTGGGATAGCGCCTAGCCTAGACTTAGCCACTTGGTGCCTCGACCTCCGTATTCGGAGCACTGGAGGTGTTGCTATGTGCCGGGCCCTCCGATTCCGGGCACCACTATTGTCCAAGTGATAAAACAAATACCGCCTACCAGAACCACAAAATGATATGAAGCATGACAATAGCCACGCAGACATTGTGAGGTTGTAGTTGGACACATCACATACAGGTGTAGTGTACTGTATTCCTCTGATTGATTTGCAGGTAATTCACAGGTACATCATGTATTTATTGATAATTTTTTGCAAACTTTGAAAATGGCAGATTATTGAAAACGGCAGATTTTTGAAAACAAACAAACATGTGGCAGTCATGGGCACTGAATACTGGCCTGGTGCAAAGTACATGTACATGTACCGGTACATGTATGTAGGCTACATTGTGCATTTACATGTACTTGTACATACCCTTTATAGCTATAGACTGTAACACTAACAGTTGAGTTTGGCAAAGTGCATGTGCTTCGCCTTTAGCCTTGGGGTTGGGAAAGCTTGTTGTATGTACCGGTAAATGTTTAGAGCCTACAATGTTCAATGATTGTACATGTACATGTATGTTGTTAATTTTTTTGTGCTACTGTACAGTACATGTCATGTACAGTACATGCATCCCTGGATTCCCTCTGCACATCAAATACAATGCCCCATAGGCCCGCCCAGCATTAAGCCCAGTCATACATGCAGGGCATCGTATGATTCATATCATGTGTCCGTATCACATGACCCAGCTGCAAATTTAGGACCTGACTAGCATCACCGTTTGCACTGCAGCGGGCACCGTTTTAGATTACCGTTTTTCAACATTTAGCCCCATGTGAAATACAATCATAGGTGGGGGGGGGGGGCCTTAGCCATGCCTTAGAACTTACCGGGGGTAATCCTTTCAGAAATTCATCCCAATATCAGACTGATAATGAATGATTCTTGCAAAGAGATCTCTTATTTTTTGCTCCCCGCTCAGAGGTTGTTTCCAAAATCATTTGGGAAAATAATGCAACTCTCAGTTTAAAAGTTACCAGTGGGCCTGCAGCTACATTGTACATGTACATGTACACGACAGTGGGAATTATCTGGGGCCAGTTCTGACAGCCATCCCCTTCTGGCCCAGAGCATTCCCACATGCATCTCTTCGCAAATAAACATGATAATTTGGGACTGTGGAAAGTCTGGAGATGGTGTGTTGGGGGTGACTACAGTACGTACATGTACATACACTGTAGTTTGTCTCTGGGCCAGGAACTTTACAGCACATGAGGGGCCAGGCAGTGACAAATCTGACAATTGTCTGTCAGGATGTGGTTGATATCAGTGTCAAAACCCAGCCTGACAATACACACTTGGTCACAGATCTTCATAATTACTATGTTATTTCCGTCCTCGTGGTACATGTACATGTATACATATACCGGTACATGTATGTTGCTTCCAAAGTTAATACCGGTACTCCAGTATCCAGTCGCAACCACATACATGTACATGTACATTTTTTCCAAGATATTTATCTGTGTTTGGAAGAAAACATGTAAATGCGTGTGGTGTGTGTTGTATCGTATTACTTTGTCAGCCTTGCACCCTTGACCTGAAGCCAAAATGTGTTGCACAGTACTATAGGTCTACATGTGTATCATAAGAATCAGGGCCAGTTGCAGTGTATAGTACTGTACATGTACATCTCCTGTATTAATACATGTTTTTGTACAATGGGCATTTTGATAGGCCCACATGTAGATGTATCCATGGTTATGTGATTTTGAATCTGTCATACCGGCCATTTTTGTTTTGTACTGGAACATTCTGTACATGTAGACCTCTAAGACCTGTACGATATTTACAATGTAAACTTGACCGTGTATTGTGGAAGGCATGTTGAAATGGGCAAGTTCTACCATTCTGCTTTGGATGTTTCTGAATAACTGTGGAGTGTGGAGACGTGTATTCATCCACTGAGACGGCATTTGAGGCCTTTCTGGTTGGCATTTGCCTGGACAATTACCGGTACTCACAGTGAGCCGTACTCATGTACAATGTACTGTACACTGTCTGAAATGAAATGTTCTTCCTATTTTTTTTCCACAGAAAAGTCTGCCTTTAAGAAGGGTTTCAGACCGGGTTTGACACGGCAGGCCCCCACAAATTGGTTAACATTCCCCTGTTATCTAACATTTCCTGGGTCTGTTTGAAACTAAAGCTACAACAAAGACCCCAACAGCAGCGAAGTTATTGCAAAAGGTTGGCTGATCTCAGGATTCTCAGCCACTGATTGGCCTTGGTTGTTGGTATGGTACATACAGTGTACCGTATGCTGGTATTCTTGGCAGGTATACACTTACTTTACTGTTGGACTAGTGCATGTTTGCATGGTGTATTTATAGACCTGTGTGTGCACAACATGCAGACGTATGACAAAACTTATGCAGGAAGGTGACCGTGTCCTTTGCAGATGGATTTCAGATTGAAATTTTGGAAATTGTCCAATCCAAGCAGTGTACAGAATTAAACATGGGGACCAGAGCGCAGTTTATTCACAGTTAGACTTGTGGTCTAGACTTAACTCACTATCAAAGGATTTTCCATGAACCGTTTGCAAGTAGCGTACATTTAATTCAGAACCAGTAATATGCAAAAATGTTCAAAATGTTGCTCATTGAAATTGAAAGATGAAAGTGACTTGGACTCTCAGTCGGACTCTATATTCTGTGAATTTAATAAGAGTTTGTCCATCGGTAGTCTGGTCCCGGCTGGGGCAGACATGTACTCACAGGCAAGCCCATTGTGAGTGACCACCAAGAAAGGGAAGAAACACAATGCACAGTACATGCACACTGCATAAACAGTTCCCCTGTGCTTGATCTGTGAGACATTTGAACATGCGACAGCAATCATGCGCCAGCAAAACAGGAAACCGTGCCATAAACCATACGTGATAATGCGCATCCCTTGTGGAATGATATGGAAATAATCCAGCAGCATCCATTACAAACAGCGCGCGTGCCTCCCAAATAGAGATAAAGTTGGCTTCTTCACTACAGGAAATACTAAAGCAATGTAAAGCCTGCTTGACTAGGAACATTTTATAAAGAAATTGTAAAGAAATGCGGAAGTGATGAGAAAATGGCAACTGTATTTAAAAGAGACCATGTGCACAATTTTAACAAGCATTTCAATAGATTTTTACAAGCCAGTACTGTATGGATAGTATTAGGTAAGGTTTGTGGGTTTGCATGGTGGAAGCACAATGTGGAAAGGTTGCAGGGACACCGTGTAAGATATCACTTTACCAGAAGCAGCCTGGCTCTGAAACTCAGGATTTACCAGCTTTTTTGAGAGCGAGCTGTACTCCTTCTTGAAAGTAATGACTGACACATACGTGCACTGTATTGAGGTGATTAAAAGAGATACCCAGACTGAAATATTAATCAACTAAGTAGGGCTGTTCCCACTGTCCCCCAAAACTTGGATCCTCATTGGACTCGCTTTTGTGAGGACACAATGTGTGTGAGTGAGGATACAATAAATGCGATTATTAGTGGGACTTGAATCGCGTTTCGGACTCCACTATCACTTTTATCAGTGCGACTTTTAAAAAAAGTGTACATGTGTCATGTACCGGTACATGTTTGTGTGCTAAGTGGAGTGTGTGTATATATGTATGCATGTATTTTTAATATTGTTTAATACCACTATGTACACTGTAGACTGTAGAGTAGCACTGGAGCTCTGACTGACAGGAAGTGCCATGCTTGTTTATGTCTCCCTGCCTGGGCCACCCTCCAGGACAGTTACCACACCATGTGACCACAATTGCTAACAATTGGAATATCGTGAAAAACAATCAAAAAACATATTGTTGCACAGTATGAACTGCCCTAATGAGGCCTTTTTGGAAGCATTGGAAATGAGTCAACAGCCAATGGATATTCAATTGGATGAGGTTCCTATGTATAGTATACCCCGTTACATATACGTGTAGTCATGTACTGTAAAAACTGGTGGTCATACTGTAGGCACCTGCCATGTATGTATACATGTACATTGTACATGTACAATGTACATGTACATGTACAATGTACTGTACATGGACATGTACTGTACATGGACATGTACTGTACATGGACATGTAGGAACCTGTGGTAACCTGTGGTGTGCACTATCTGCAAATCACCACAGGATGCTGGTAGACAGGGGATCTGTGCATGAGCTAGGGTTTGGAAAAGGGCCCAATTTTCTTTAAAAAAAAACACCCAAAAAACAACAATCCACAATCACTAACAAGAAATTAGCCATGGTCAGTGACCATGTTATGGTGGCCATGTTATTCAGGAATGATGCTTAATTGAACTGAAAAATAGATGTACATGTAGACGTGATTTTGAATCCGTGCAGTCGTGCACAGAGAGCATGGGACTTGTGTTGACTGTACTCCACTTGGTTGAATAGCGCCCTCGCTTGGGCTAGCTTGAACCAGCCACCTGGAACCCAACTTTGGACCAGTCAGAGCAGGGCCAGCCTCAACTGCTAGCCCAACTCATACATAATTCATGAGCGCCCTTTGTACCCATTGTGTGTGACTGGTGTAGCGGGGAGGGGAGGGAAGAGGGGGGGGGGGAGTGTTTGCTTGTGCCTGTTTTGGGCAAAGCCGCTGTACTGCACAATGTACCTGTAGGCCTATACATGTACTACTGTACCAGTACCGTAACTGTAAGCCCCGACCTGTATGTAGTGTACAGTGTACACATGCACTGCGCACTGTTCAAGTGTGCTTTCATATTGTTTTCTCAAGCATACGGCTTTCCGATTTGCACACAGGAAAGGAAGTTCGTGTAATAGCATTTTCCCCTTCTCTCATTTTGGCACATTGTTGTGCATCTCTTACGTCACATTGTACTGCCTTGCTGTTCAGTCCCTACACAGCGAATATACGCATTATGCCCCTTGATTGTCCCATTATTAAGTTACATCGCCAGTCATGGGCTTTTAGCTTTCAAAGTTGGACTATTCTAATGCGACGGCAATGGGGCAAGTCACGAAAAGCCCTCTCTCAGGACTCCATTTGGCATTCGGATATTTCTGTTTGCTTTGTTTATTTTGGGGAAGAAAAAAGGGCCTTTCAGTGGTCGGTGGAAACAAAAACAGCGCTCAAATTGATTTGAGCACTGACTGAGGAACATTTCACATCATGCCGGGGGTAATGGATTCGTTGGGGAGGTCGGAACAAAGGAGGAAGTCCTTGGCAGCGCATTTTGACAACAATCTGACTGGATCTTGCAGATTCATTGGGTCGTCCTTGGTGCTTTTTTGTTTCGGGCTGTTTCGTCTTGTTTCGTCCAAGGTTCCTTTGAGCAACTTCAATGCAACTTCAGGAAGAAGAATTATAGAGAGAGAGACTAGAATAGGAATACATGTGCTCGTAATTGCATCACGTGTGCGATCCAGACGGAGTGAATGTGGAGAGGCGTTGCTGTTAATTAAATTTTTGCCTTTCGTTAACCCAAGTCTGAATCAAGCTAAGCTTAACTTATGTGAGCATTTCATTTAATTTCATTGAATTTCATTTAATTTCACAGGAAGGAACATAGAACGTGAAAGAAATCCATGTACTGTACCAGAATATAAAAAAACCTCACAGAACATTGAATTTGAAACAAGTTAATGATAATGTTCAAGAGTCAAGAGACAGAATTAACAATGCCCCTGTAGGATTGCCAAAATGTGAACCAACTCATGATTGAATGACTCTCCAATATACTGACAACAAATAAAATCAAAAGGCGAAACAAATCTAAGGTTTTCAAAATAGCTCAGTTCCTAAATTGACTCAGTGTAACAAAATGGTAATTTTTTTACAAATAAAAGATGGAAAACAAGACAAACAAGACTCTATGACACCAGATGACAACCCATCCCTCAACCTAGGGGAACATTGAATTTATTCGGGCTGTTTCAACTTTCACAATCAAATGTTTTCCCCCCCTCAATCCACTCCATACTCCATAGCAATATTTTAAATTTAATCGCCCAATGTACACGTACCGGTACACTCTCATGAATCATTTAGCTCTGGTTTTATAAACACACTCTCTTGTTTACATTTGGTCATCTGTTCCTCAATTTCAATGCAAATCAGGTACTTTCATGTACAGCGTATGTCTGCCCATTTGCAATTCTTTTGTATTTCGACTGGGACAACATCTATTCAAATATTCACTTTTTAAAACTAAACTGAATTGAAGTAGAGAGAAGTATCCCTGGGAATTCCTCAGATAAAATTCAAAGCCACATATTCTATAAGATGTAAATTTATGTACACAGACTGTATTCATAAACCTGTATATTTACAGATCTACATGTATGCACACTTAAACTCAAGTATTACAATTGCATGTATTTGTACAGAATGGGCATTACAGGTACATGTAAAGCTGTGTCTGCTCCAGATAGAGTTTTTTGTAGAAGATTTTATTACTGAGTTGACGGTAAAATGAAACGTAGTCAAATGTAACCACTGTCCGCCCTTTTGACACAGAATTTTTTTTTCTGAGACTTTGGTAGAAGTAACCGAGCTGGCAGTATAATGACTCAAAACAATGCTAAACGCATGCATGGTGGCCTGTGCAGTATGGTCTCACTCCTACGGCCGGATGCAGGGCCGGGTGTGTAACACTTTCCTCTGCGTTGCTTTTACTGACTCGCTCTGCATGCACTGTCCTCAGCTCCACACTGGACTAATCCGTAATCATCTTGGGAAAAGTGACCTGGTAACTGGCTGGTAGAAATAACGGCTAGACTCAGGAAAAGTGACGGGGTAGGCCTACATGTACATGTGTAACAGAGGGAAACAACCCAGGCTGTCCACAGTGGAATTTAATGTGAAAAGTACCCATCATCTCAGTAACTTTTACCGATAAAAGTCCAGTACAGACATGCCTTTAGTAGTTTAGACTCTTTCCCTATGCAATCTCTGGCCCATTGAACCTCAATATACATGTACATGTAGCACATACAGTACATTGTAAACTATATACCGGTACCCAAACTCATCTATCCGGCAAATAATTGGTTGCCACCTCAGACTTACAAATTTCCAGGGGAAGGGAAACCCTTATATGAACTGTAGGCCTATACATACATGTACATGTACCGGGGGGGGGGGGGGAATTGTACATGTACATGTATGTACGTACTTGTACCGGTACATGAACCTTTATAAAAATATCTACTGTACATACATGTACATGTGCATGCAGCTGCATAGCATTATCATTACATCGTAGCCTACATGTACATGTACATGTACAGTACGTGTACATGTACATTTTGTGCATTAATATGGTACATGTACTGTAATTACTTTAAATTCCAGTTAAGTGAGCTAAAGATAGCCCTTCAGTAAGGGTTTGTCCTACTGGACGTAATAAGCACTAAGTGCTCAGTGTTTTGCCCAATTTAACACATCATATTAATCTATAAAGCTATTCCCCAAATGCACTTTGTTTATAAATCCTTATCTGTCCCACTCCTACCAGATTTAAGATTTTCACTGGCCTGATCTTTTCAAGACAAGAACTTGAAGAAGTGGGCAGAGACTGCCTAAGTTTTTTTCTTTCCAACAGGCCAGCTGGGCAAGTTGAAGATGGCCTTCGACTTACCCAAGATAGCTCCAATTTAGCCTCAAGGCCACTGCTAAATTCAAACCCTGGTATGTAAATAGCACTGTATGTACATTATCTACTGTACTAGACAATCACTTTGAATCCCAGCTATTAACTCGACACAAACTGTCTACGCCTCTATGGTATATTCTTTATATTAATTAATTTAATTACATCTTGGCCTTGTAGGAATTCCTTCCCTGGGCTCTGACTGGCTGTCCCCTTTATTGGTCAACAATGCCTGCCATTTTCATTTCCATCGTCAAAAGTGTAATTGGAAATTCCCCCAGTTGTCTGCGCCAGACGTGACTGGTAATCACAAGGCGGCAATCTCTCCACTCTAAGGCCAGCCTAGCTTGCCGCACTTGGGATGCAGGTAATCCAAGTCAAATGAGTGCTATTGTTCATGTACTGTACATGTACATGTACAACTACAACTACATGTACATGTACAGTAGTACAAGCCGTACCTTACAACATTCATCTGTATGTACGCAGTGTACACTCAATGCAGTAGTATTAGTAACTTAGTACAGTGTGTAGTTAATAATAGTGGCATTGAAGGCTCAAACAAAACTTTACTGAATGGAGTTCAATGGATTTATTGTCATCCGACTTCTTTTATACAGTGGACATTGTATGTGTACCGGTACTTGTGTGTCCAATCTGTGCATGGCTTTCCAATTTCCAGTGTATGAAAATGGTGAAAGAACTGATGATATAGTCAATACAAAATGAGTGACTACAGTAGGTACACTCGTTGGCTCTCCAGAAATGCCATGATGCCCTTCATTGCCCCTTGCCTTCATTAATCAGTCATTCGCAATTTTCTTATTCCTTTTTTGTATTCACTCCATTCTGGCAAATGATTGTGCTTATCTGCAAGATGCCGCTAATCTAATTATTTGTATGCAGCATTAGAGTGAAGTCGCTGCATCCCATGAGAGAGAGAGACAGAGAGAGAAAGAGAGAGAGAGAGAGAGGGGGACACCAGCCCCTCAATCCGAGTGATTTAAATATTCCATAGACATCTAGATGAATGGATGCATCAGATCCTAGCCCTAAAGCAACTATACGAAAGCAACAAACTACATGTACTGTACACTGAGCACTCCAGTAGGGTTTTAGCGACACGTCTTGCTGTAATGTACCTTTGTCTGTCATGCCACGGAGAGGCACAAGCTCAGAGATTATTGATGACTAATTTTTTTTAGTGCATTGTGAATGGTGATTTTTCTGCACGCCACTCGCATGGACAGAGTTGGACACGTAACTCTTGCTTTGTCATTAGTGATAGCTTTGTGCGTTTGTGATCCCTTCACGGATCCATTCTTTTCCTCCTCTCTGCTTGGCGGCGATGGAAGCACATGTAAACAAAGGGAAGAAAGAGAAGAAATTAAACACTCCTCGGAACACGATGGGAAAGCCCAAGCACCATTGACAGCAGGAACGGCTGACAGAGGCACATCTTAAAGAGCAAACCTGTCCCAAGAGAGATGACAAGACAGGTCGCATGCAGAGCGAATCTATCTGACAGGGCACACAAGGGAGCCTGCTATCCAAGGCATCGTCCGTGTGATATTCGCACCAGAGACTTTAGATCATAGAGATATACACAGAGAAGCATCCCTAAAAAAGACTGGAAGGGACAGGGCATCCAAGCGCACAGATATAACTTATAAGCGAGCACTTGCCCTTGTAATCCAGCCTCAGTGGTTTCTTCAACTGCAATGTTCTCCAACTAGGGTTTGCCCTACTCGATTTGTGATACATGTACTGTACCTCACTGCACACTCAGTGCTTTGCTCCATTGCCTGCTGAAAAAAAAAAAAGGAAGCTCGGTCAGAATTCGAACCTGGGACTCCTGCTTTCTAGTGCAGGCGTCTTAACTACTGGACCATCTGATGGAACACACAATGTTACAAAAACTGACTACTGCCCAGAAATTAGAATGATCTGAAAGGGGCAAATCCTTGAGAGTTAGAGACTCTTTTGATTCCAGCAGGACTCTCCTCAGAGGAAGAATACTTGTCAGAAAGTTCCTGCCACAGTAGGCAAACTAGTTCCATAAGTTTGGAATACATCTAAAACACTTGATCGGTTGAAAAAAAAGCTCATGCACCCAGAAAACCCAACACTGAAGCTTCCAAATACATTCTGAACTCACTTCAATTGATGAAATTTTGATTGAAAGTTTCATCGTTCAATGCTCATCCTTCCACAGAAGTTGTAGTGGCAAATGTTGGCATTGATGCTTTGAAAAGTATCTGTAGATCTGATCACTGTGAAGTTGTATGCAGTAATGGGATTTAGTCCTCTAAAGAGTGACAAGAATTGCCACCCCCTCTTTCTAAAACAAAAAGAGAAAGATATACGGAAATTAAAAGCAACACCTAAAAGTAAAATACATTCATGTTTAGACACCTTTGTCATAACCCGCCATGTGAATTTAATTCCTACTCTATTCCAAGGTTGAGCGGCTCTTGTTGATTTTTTACTTCTTCATAATTCACAGGCAGAGACGAGTCAGACGACAGCAAACCAGCAATAGAAATGTGTTCATAAATTAAAAATTGCAGCCTTTCAGACACTTTGGGTGACACACGCGAATAAAACTAAGGAAAAGGAAAAGGAAAATGACGACTTTGTGACGATTTTGTCAGTGGCAAGGGAGTGTAAAGTAATTCAAGGGCATGGGGGGGTTGAAGTGGTAAATGAAGCATGAGGGAGTGATAGAGATGTTCCCTTCCATTAAGCTGATGGGTTTTGCGCGGGTGGGGAAAGTCTCTTTGTTAGCCTAATAAAGTTGTGCAAGCGCGTGGGGTTCTGTGCTATTCAGTAGAGTTGTTTTGCCCCCTCCCTCCTCCCCAGAAAACCTTGTTTGAGGCTTAGGTTCTGGCTTTGGCTGTATTTCCTTTTTTTCAAAATCAAACAGTGGCGGCTTTGGGCTGTGGTATTGGGGCCTGGGGCAGAGTCAGAGTCAGAGTCGCAGTCGCAGTCGCAGCCAGAGCCAGAGCCAGAGCCAGAGACAGAGCCAGAGCCAGAGTCAGACCCTGAGCGTGCCAATGCTGGGCCAGTAATCCAGGATAACTGTTTGAATCAAAGTAACCCAAGCAAGTGGCAAGCTATAAAGTACTTACCGACTAGAGCAGCCCAAAAATATACAAAGTTTCAAAATGAGAACAAAATGGCAAAGAAAACTTGGACCGGGATTTGAACCCAAGACCTCTGGTTTTATGTACTAGTACTAGCACTTTAATCTTATGTACCATCTGAGCTATCTAGCCCTTAGATGGCTGCCTCCCTTAAATAGTCAACTAGTCTTTGCAGGATGGGGGCAATGAATTAAGTGCCGCATCTCCAGGGATCTTACCCCCTGCTTTCATTTAGATGTAAACAAGCAATTGAAGCAGTTTCAAAATGTTAGACAGCCTGACATGATGACCCTAGTAGGACCTTTCTCAAAGGCCTTTGTCCATCCTTTGATGTCAAAATCATACAACTCTCCTCCCTTCCTTTCCTATCGTTTCTGTTTCTCTCCTTTGAGAATGAACTACCGGTAGCTAGGATATGGGGGCCTATTTCATAGAGCTGCTTGAGCTCACAAATTTGCTTAACCACAAACATTCATGATTCATTGGATCAGCTTGCCAACCCAAACCTCACTATTGCTTCATGCTAAGTAAATCAGAGTGGAATACAAGTCAAAAGCAATTGACATCATATCGCAGTGCGGTTTGTAATCCCGTGAACCGAAGACAGACTTTTCCTGCTTAGTGGGTTTCCATGCTGAAATGGCTCAATGAGATTGAGCCCTGAAAAAATCCGGCGCGCTAACTTTTGTATTATTATTGGAGTGAGTTTTAGACTTGTAGTTACCAGTCCTCATTAGCTGTTGCACTTTGCCATAGCGACCCATGATGTGATGACAGACAATAAGTCCAAGGCAAGGACTTGATGGCCAGTCTAGTGGTCAGGGCACATGTACTGATGCACATAAAGTCGTGTACATTTATGGTCTGCCGTAAGGCTGTTGTCGGAATGTTCTTAACAGATCCCAATCAAAAAACAAACCCCCCAAAAATGTGTGGGCTCACTGGCTGGTCCCATCCAATCCACCTTATCAGATTTCATGAATATAAATTGGTCTCCCTTTGCACACATGCACAAATTGATAAGTAGAGCAGGAGAAAGTAACTATACAAGCCCTGATAAATCCTGAAGATCTGAAAGCCTCATTACCAAAGTCTATTTTATATTGTCTTCTTGATGGTTGGGCCCATCGCATGTTTACACATGCTAAGGGCATGGTTCCTCAGCCAGATAACTAATGGTTCTTTGTTGCTTCAAGCTAACCGACCAGACCAGAAGCATTCTCCCCCTCATCCTCTCTTCCCCTCATCCCCTCTCCCCGCACATTTCCCAGTTGTTTCAGAGATAAGGTTTTTTTTTTCAGTGACGCAATTGGAGGAGACAGCTTTTCTTTTCTTTCGTAATATCGTCAGCTTGATCATCCTTGAAATGAGCGCAACCAGGCAAAGTTGATGCTTGGCAGAGATTACGAGAAAAAGGGAATCGGAAAATTGTGGTCTGTACAAATGTGTACTGAAAGAGTACTGTACACAAATGTTGCAAACTGCTTACGGTAATTAAAAATGACCAAAATACAAATCTCAATCAAGTAGAGCCCTTGACGCTTCAATTTGAGTAGCAGGAACTTTTTCATTCAGCCTTTGAGAATGGTGCTACTGTAAGCCCTAATTCCAGTCCCTAATGTTCACCCCAGCCATGCCCCTGTGGACCAAGTCTGGTAGTGACCAACCCCATAGGCATTTGAAGGTCTCCTTTGACATCATGTGTATGGTCACTGTTCCAAGAAAGAGTGTCCAAGACAAAAACATGCCCCTATTAGAAACACCACCTTATCATCCATTATTCATTATTCAGTCCCCTATAGTTTCTCATCCAACCCCGTCCCTTGTTCAACATTTAATAATTTAAAATTTAGTGGGCCTGACGTTTCGATCCTAGCAGGACCTTTCTCAAAGGCAGAGAAAGGTCCTGCTAGGATCGAAACGTCAGGCCCACTAAATTTTAGATTTACATTTTGGTAATTTTAGTCAGTAAGCAGTTTGCAACATTTTTGTATATCACCATTTAATAATTTAACTATAATTGCATATTCAGTAAATTATAGAAACAAGTCCTTTTTAGGTATTACCCCAAACCCATTTTGAGTCCATTATCCATGTATAAAAGAAAGGTCCCCATCCCCTTCCAAGTTAGATTTCTCCACCTTGCCTCCTTCTGCTGGCCAAACCTCGAGCAGTCAAGTTAGTCTGGGTTTCTAATAAACCACCCATCGACCCAATCTTGATGCTTCGTAGTCTCCTTTGCTATCTGTGGTGCTCGGTCTATTTCTACCGCCAAGTAACACTTCTCAACCTAGGCCTAGAGACCTAGCGGTATACTAAACCAAGTCTAAGTGTTACAACACTTTCATCGAAGCATCGCTCTCTCTCTCTCAATTTTTGTTTTTGTTTTTGAGATTTGCATTTTGTGGTTTTGAGTCAGTAAGCAATTTGCAAGATTTGTTATGTGAGAAAAAAAAAACGGCAAAGAAAACTTTGACTTAGGGGGGACTTGAATCTGAGACCTCTGCTTTTGCGTACCAGTACTCTCACCATTTGAGGTATCCAGCCCTTTGATGGTGGTCTTCCCCAAAACAGTATTCAACTAGCATTTGCATTCTTTGTACATTGCAGTACTGTCAGTATGTGTACATGTACCATAAGTCTGGATTCTAATAACTTAGGAGCTTCAGACGGAGGCCTTGACCTCCATTGGCTGTCAGGTCCTGACCTCCTGGATGTATAAAATACATGTATTCCAGTATAACCCTTGCCATGGAAGACTGGTCCTACTCCAACACTCCAACTCTCAAGGCCTGCAAGAATTAGTCTATACAGCACATATTAGTGCATTACTGCATTGGCATCCACTTTTGAAATTTCACAGAATAATAATTTACATACATTTATACTGTTCTTTACATGTACAGTGTACATTGTATGGTATAGAGACTATACACATACAGTACATATAATTATGTATGGTACATGTACATGTGTACATGTATGGTGTACACGTTCAGAAACAGATACCGGTACATGTTCACGGACATGCACAGATTCCATGTGGTACATTTCCATGTGGGCATAAACATGTATTTTTTTTTTCATGTACTGCTGTATTTTTAAGTGTAAGAAATATGTTCAGACTACCGGCACTACATGTACATGTAGTGTACGTCTACAATACATGTACAAGTACATGTACTTACTAAAGCACATATACATGTAATATGTAAGTACCAGTATATTAAGACATTTACATGTTCAGTGTACATGTACTGTACATGTACATTGTACATGTAGTTTATGCTTCCATGTCCATATATACATGTGCATGTCATGTTGTGCATGTCTAATATGTACAGGTGTACATGTACTTATGTCTATTGTACACATTTTCTTGTACATGGACATGTACATGTATAGCAGTAGCCTATTGGCTATACACCAGTAGCAGTACAAGTTTACATGCCTATTTACTAGTAGAACAAGTACACGTGTATAAACGCTCAGAACAAAATTCTACATACACATGTATTTAGAAAAAAGTTGAGCCCATTGTGTTAATGATAATGTGCACTGTACATGTATACTGCCATCAGTGCATTGACATTAACCCAGTCCACCTACCAGTACATGTACAGTACACTGTTCCGTACATGATGTACATGTGTCGGCACATGTGCATACATGTATGTACAGTACATTGTACTGTACATACATGTATGCACATGTGTACAGCACGGTATGTGGCCTACATGTACATGTATTATTGTGTCAGACATTGTGATGATGGCCATAGTGGGTTGAACTTTTGATTGAACAGGGAAGGAAATTCATGTACCGTATTTCCTTTCCTTCCTCACCCGGGAAGTTCACATTGTCTTCACTTTGCCCTATGTGCTTATCATTATTTCTATATATATATATTAATTTTTTTTTTTTTTGGGGGGGGGTTACTCTGTTACACATGTATGTTTTAAAAGCACATCATGGACCTACATGTACATGTACATGTACAACTGTATAATTATTAATAAAGTATTTAGCTCCATGAACACATGCATGCATTGCTTGCGTGTGCACGTGTACATTGTGCACATTGATGTATTTATGTGCAGTGTGTAACAATACAATATGTACAATAGTATTCATATCTTGCCTAACAGACCATGGAGGAATAAGGAGAGACTTATTCCTCCATGAACAGACATAGTCCCTTCCATTATCTAATCCCTACCCAAACCCAATCTTTCCCTGATGTAACAAAACAACCTTCCCTCACTACCTACCACTAATAACGACACGCATCTATAACTGAACAACAAACCAGTACAAAAATTGATGAAAGAAAAATCCATCATGCTTTGAGGACAAATAATGGGGTCTTTATTTACATAATTCAAGGGGCAATATCAGTGCAGTGGGAAAGATTCCCCCCCCCCAAAAAAAAAACCTGGCACGTGCTGGTCTTGCGCCAAATCCTTTGTAAGGCAGCTTACCATTGTCATTTAAATGACCTGTATTTTTTTCTTTCTGTTTATAAAAAGAGAGAGAGAGAGAGAGGGGGAGGCTAACTACAGATTGGGATTGAGCGTGTGGCAGGGTCTATCAATGGTCTATCAATGGTCTATCCATGGTCTATCTGGCCTCCTTTCTTCCATCCTTCCCACCCTCCTCCTCCCCCATCCTGAAATTACGAAACCACACAAAAGAAAGTTCCCTATACATGGTGGGGCATGTACATAAACCATTTGAGCCACGAGGGTCATAATGTGTGTATGAAGGGGGGGGGGTGCATGTGTGTGTGTTTGTGTGGGGGTGGGGTGGGGTGTGGGTGAGCACATACTCAGTGTGCAGCACACAATGGATTTCTCAGTCTGTCCAACAAACAAAGGGAATATTTTGTTTCATAGACTCCAGTGGGGGTTGTTGTTTGCTCTTTGTGTCAGTGTCTGTGTGTGTGTGTGTAAGTGTCTGTGTGTGTGGGGAGGATACTGGGCAAGGCAGGTGATAGCTGTTTATGTACATTGGATATTTCCCATTCAACCAATCCCCATGACTCATTTGCATATAAGCATATGTGACTGGCAGAATCCTTCCTTCCTCACTCACTCAACCAGCACCATACAGTCAGGGATTAGCCAGCTAATGTTTGCTCATTATACATGTGCCACAGTTGTAGGAGCTTTTCTTTCTTTCTTTTTTCTATAAAAAAAAAAGAGAAAAAAAATCCTGGTAGTATTGAGGCTATGACAAATGGGGAAAAAAGCAGACAAAGAAAAAAAAGAACACAAAGTACTGGATGGTGTAAGCAGCGCTTGTCCCGCTGCCCTTCTCATCAACACATGTGGTGTCTGGGAGATGTGATGGCTTTGTATGTGTGGCACCAGACTGCATGTGTATGACAAGGAGTGGAGATAGTGCTGCCTTGGATGCAATTATCGCCAGCTCCTTGGCTGCCCGTATGATTATGAACGCCCTGGCACTGCGGCCCCGGGACTGTGCATTTTAATTACGGCCGTGTGCAGTTTGGGTCCGGCTGAAAAACTGCAGCACGGCGAGCGAGAGGGCAGTGTGTGTGTGTGTAAGTGTACGTGCACATGCAGTGCAGGCTCCATTAGCAGTGTGCGAGTGTCACTCTCCGGCATTAGTACAGTGTAGTAGCGCTGTGTCCGGCCAGTCTGTTGCAGGGAGCATAGAATGAGCTGGCCATTACGAGCAGACGTCCGTTCGCCGTTGTCATAATCGGGCTGAGCACTGATTTCTTGGCTGTGACCCTTCCACTCTGTCCCTCTCTCTGGAGTACTGTGGATGCTTGTAGTGCTACTACTACTGGTGGGGGCACCTTCTATTTCTAAGAAGGAGCGAGTAATGAGAGAGAAGGGAGCCTTGTGTGGGCCTCGCCTGACCTCTTGATGAGATGACTGAACCACAAGTCTCTGCCAAGCCAGGAAGTCCAGCTGTGAGTCGAATGCAGCAACTGCTCCCTGCCTGCTAGTGCTAGAACTACCAGCGCCGTGTACCAGGCCTGGCCAGTGAACCCATCACCGCACACAACAGGGACCTATACTAGATGCACACACATGCGCTAGCCTTCAGTCACACACACACACACACACACACATGGATCATATAAGGAGAGAAGGGATTGAGAAACACTAGCAACTGGGCTGCTGCATACCGGACTCACTCTCCTCTCCATCTTACATACATGTACCACCTACTGGCAAAGGAGCAAGCGGGCAAGCAGCGTCGACACTGTTTTTTCTTCAAGCCACGATTGGATGTTGGCCAGCTATATCAACATAATTCAGAGCAAGAGGCAGAAGTCAGCACAGCAGCAGTGGATCGTGTGGCCCTTTGTTGTCTGAGTTGAAATTTCTTGTGGTGTTTCTTGGCACTGCTCTGAGTCAGTATTTCCATCTTTGTGCAGACTGCCTATGCTATAGTGCGGCTACTATACTAGTATCATCTGTGTTTAAGTGGTGTTTTCATTTGACAACTGAAAGGATTAGTTTGTGTGAGGATTTGTTCTTTGGGAGTTAGTCTGCGGCGTGTGTTGCAGGTCATAGTGCCTGGTGCCGTCCTACCCGTCGCTGCTGTAGCTTGCTGCTGGACCGTCGCATGCAGCTGAACCCCGGCCACAAGGGGGACATGATGAAGGAGCTGAAGCTGTCGTCGGCCATGGCGGCCGCGGCAGCAGCGGCGGCCGCCGCCTCCTCCCTGCCGTCGGCGGTGCACAACAAGAACATGAAGGTGTTCAACAACCACCACCACGTGGGTCCGGCCGGGCTGGGCAACGGGCCCATGGTCACTCCGCTCATGATGATGCCCAACCCTTTGCTGCAGATGCTGGCACTCAAGAACGACATTGCGGCCAAGGTATGGGTCAGAATTGATGTTCAGAGTTTTTCACCCTGATATGAAACAAACCCAAAGAATTGGCGTGTGTACGAGTTGGCACGTGTACGTGTTGGCGTGTGTTAAGACCTTAGTGTGTGTAATTGTGTATGAGTTGGATATGTATGAGTTGGCGTGTGTACGAGTTGGCGCGTGTATGAGTTCGCGTGTGTACAAGTACGAGTTGGTGTGTGTACGAGTTGGTGCATGTGCGAATTTATCACTAGTTTCGCTACCACTACCAAGTACCAGCCTTGTTTGTACGAGTTGGCATTTGTATGCGTTGACCCGTATTCATGCAAAGTGACTTGGGCGCAAACGTATAGTGTGTATCGTAACTAATGTATGGTGTACGAAGGAAATTGGGTATGAAGCGACTTTGGTACAAAGAGACTAACAATCTGTTTGCTCTGTCCAAACTGGTCCAAAGCACATGTGCTTGAAAAGCCATGCATCCATCATTGCAGTCAATAGTTATTGTCTGCACTATTCAAAGTACAGTCACTGTGACATTGATATAGCGTATCTTTTTAAAGAATTAGCAGGGAGAGATTGGACTCTAATTTTGTACACCATGTACAGTGTATCATCTTGACTCTCTGAAGTGCTCTATTGGATTTGGATTTTGGGGTACTCTTCTGTATACCATGTACTGTCTTTAGAACTCTTGACTAATTAGAATACATTGTGATGTTGGGGTTTCAAAAAATATTTTAGGAGAGGGCATAGTACTCTATCTACATTGTACACATGTAATGTTTTCAGTATTTTTTTATATTTTTTTTGGGGGGGTAAGGGATAATTAATTTCACTTATTAATATTAGAGTGCATTCACTTTATTCATTGTGTGGTTGGAGATTTATTGAACATTGTTTTGGAATGACTGAAATAATGGATCATAAGCTAAGACTTGCTGGTACATGTACATGTACAGTGTACAGTACATGTAACTGACGCCATGTGCACAATCTCTTTGTGAGTGAGTTTGACTCAGATAGGATGAGTAGGTAACTCAATATTTGCACTCTGGAATATCCCAATGAAGAACAAAGTAGCATGGGTTGGGACTTGGGATCTCTTTTTTTTTTAGAGAGAGAGCACAAAATCATAGAATGTTTATCAGTGTGAGATGTTTTTTCACTGTTGATGGATTTTTGTTACATAATAAGTGCTATCTCTTTGTGGGCTGGTGTAGCTGTGTTAGGGGCTGGTACAGTGTGTGCTAAACCGTAGTCACTCAGGAGACTGCTGGATTCCATCTCTGGATAGGGTAAAAGCCACAGCATTAGCAATAGAATTTGCCCCTTTTTGAAATCATTGAAAAACATTTTAATTAAAAAGTTCCCAGTCAGGCTTTCCTTTATTTCTTTGACCTTTTTCGAAAACATTTGATTGGCACATTGATCATTTGATTGGCACATTGATTGGCAGTTTTGGCACATTGTTATCTATATAGATAAATAGAAACATTATGTCTATTCTCATCTTAATGTTCAGAAATGGATTTACATATTTGAATGTGCACTGCCCTTTCCCGTTTGTGCATTGCATGATGACAATATACTTGTACACATGGACATGTGGCACATGAAGCTTCAGGCTATAATGACATGCGCACCGTGCACATGCACGGTCACATGCTGGCCAAATTTATGGGGCTTTTCATAGTGTATTGTCGAGCATATTTCACTCCAGCATGATGACTTACAGTATGATTGATAGTTGAAATTATCATGTCTAGCAATTTTGAGCTTGTGCATGTAGATACAAAAAAAGCAGTTCTGAAGTGTTTTTGTGTGCAAGTACCAGTACATTGTGCACTGTATACATGTGCTTATGGTGCGGGTAATTTGTATTTATTGTGGTATACAGAGCCTCTCTCTGTCAGGGTGTTGTGGGGGGGGGGGGGGAGAAGAGAGTAGAGTGGCTGTGTGGTTGGTTCATATGGCTCCATTTGTAATTGGGTTTGAACAGTGAGGCTGGCTCCACTGTGTGCCCTTGAGCTACAATAACCGCATTGCCTGTCACAGTTTATCCGGCTTTCATTTGCACATTTCTCCTCTGACACAATTCACAAGAACACAGCAAGCTGGCTGGGATAGGCCGGTGCGTAGAGATTCGAGTCCAAAATTTTAAACCAAATGAAAAGAAATGCAATGAAATGATCACGTAGTGCATTTACCTCTGTGTGCTACTCATGAATGATTGATAGGAATTTTCGTGCCCGCATAATTTTTTTCGCAAACCATTAAATTTGGCCCCGGTTTCAGGTTGCTGGCTTCGGTGTGGAGCATAACAATCTGTCAGTAGTCTTGTAAAAACATTTTTGTTCCTACCTCTTTTGAATTGGAACAATTTTTTAAAATAATCACTAAGCTCAAGGATCTGTGCCAAATATTGACAGCGACACCCTGCTAACCCAGACCCTTTTGAATTTTTAATAACTGCGCTGTTATTGATTATTTATTGAAGTGTATGTACAAAGTACATGTACACTATTGTGTAGCTGTGTTAGGAACAAAAACCACCCAATCCCAGCTACATTACATGTACATGTATAGGCCTATAGCACTTAAAAAACAACAAATCCGGGTTAGACACTCGGTGAGCCTTCATAGCCATCAACGTCTCGGTCTTCATCGAATACAGTGAAGAAAGACACTCACTAGCAATTGAAAGTTGTTTCAAAGCCGCGTGGGGAATCGGTTCAACTAATCTGCCTGTGACCAATGTCCTCCGATGATCGAAAGATCAGGCTCTCTGCTCTGTCTTTTTTCCCTTCAGGTTTTCATGTTCTGCAGAGCGAAAGATAAAGTGGTGATAGTTTTAGGTTTTTGAGGATGGGGACTTGGGGTACATGACGTGTGTGTCAAGATAGCTGTCTTAGTCTAAAGCCGTGTCCGCACTGGACTTATTTTTTACCGATCCCGTGGGTAACATTCCAATGGGTAAATCTTCCAGGCGTCCACACTTGTACTATTCGCCTCGGGTAAACTAACCAAGACAATCGGTAAAACTAACCGACTGGCGCAAACAAACGCATGAGGGCACTTTTGTGGTGACCTTTCACCGGATGTCTGTACACAATCTACCGGCCGTGTGTGCACATTATGTACAGTACATGTACATGTGCATGTACTGTAGTCATGTTGCTACCCCACGCCCGCAAGAGTCTTGCGCCGGACCGGATGTGGTTTTTTACCGAGTCGTTTACCGAGACGTTGTGTCCGGACTGGACTTTTCGGCTCGGTTAAACTGACCTGGTCAATTTAACCGGGCAGAAGTTGGTCGGTTAAACTACCCATTCGAGTCGGGTAAGTTACCTGGGAGGAAAACTTCCTGGGCTGTCCGCACTGGACTTAAAATGGTCAATCTACCCATTTGCTCGGTTAGTTTACCCATTTTAAGTCCAGTGCGGACGCGGCTTAACTGATGAAGAATAAGAACCAATGGAGACTGCTTTGAAGCTGGGAAGAGTGCACAAGCTTCCATAGCTGATAGCAACAGCTCCTTCTTCAGTTTAGAGTAGGTTAGCAGGGTGGGAGATACAAATCATACATGTACTGTACCAAACCACAATGTTAATAATGCACTGGTATTGGGCCCTATAGTTTCGATCCTAGCAGGACCTTTCTCTTCCTCTGAGAAAGGTCCGGCAAGGATTGCAACTTCAGGGCCCTCTACGTTTTTGTTCATAGGAGGTGCGTTTTCCACAAGCAGGAAAAATCATGATCCACTCTTTAATTTTTGAATCGCAACTTTTTTTCCTCCGCTCCCATGTGTGAACGGTGACATCTCACCAACACTTGCAATTCGAATCACGATTCAAAACGCAGTTCCTCTTTCGATTTTCCGGAAACATCGCGAGTGTTTGCCGGGCGCTGTGTGTGTAAACACTGTCAAAAAAGATACCAGCATCCAGCTGTTTTTCTACATACAACATGAGTATAGTACGAGCAAAGCAAGCATGGGCAGTCTGGAAAGTGCCTCTGGCTGGGGCACCTTTCAGGCTTGTGCAGTTCGGACCGCCCAAAAATATGTTTGAATCGCGACCCACTTTTGGATAACTTTCATAGTGGGAGCACACTTAATGCAATTCACGTCAGTAAGCAGTTTGCAACATTACTGTATTAGCCAGAAGCCCAAACCACAATCACTTAGGGACTTTAGTTCAGTTTAGTTCAGGGGTTTAGTACTTTAGTTCAGAGGTTCCCTTTTGTTTTACTGCTTTCCTGTCCAATCCACCCCCAACCCCCTAAGCCCACTATCAAATTGTTTTTCTTGCGGGTGAGTGTGTATGTACACTCGTAGATGTACAGGTATCATTGTGGAGAAATGTGCTGGCAGTTGGGAGTGGTTTTTCTGTTTTTTTAATTTAAATTCATTTGTAAGCAAAACTGTGAGTTCATCGCATCAGACAAAGGTGCTTGCAACGCATTGCCCGTCGCTTTGTGCGCAGCCCTGCAGATATCCCAAGTACATGTAGTCTGCCTGCTGTTAATCCAAGCGGCTAATGTGATTGTACACTGGCCTGGCTGGAGAGAGATAGAGCGAGAGAGAGAGAGAGAAAGAGAGAGAGAGAGAGTGAGACAGACAGACAGACAGAGAGTGGGGGAGAGAGAGACAGAGAGTGGGAGAGAGTGGGAGAGAGAGACAGAGAGAGAGAGAGAGTGGGGGAGAGAGAGAGAGAGGGATAGGGGGAGAGAGAGTGAGAGAGAGACAGAGAGAGGGGGATAGAGGGAGAGAGAGAGACAGAGAGAGGGAGGATAGAGGGAGAGAGAGTGTGAGTGAGATAGAGTGAGAGAGAGAGAGGGGGAGGGAGGGTAGGAGAGAGGGAGTGGGAGAGAGGAGGAGAGAGAGAGAGAGAGAGGGGGGGGGGGCACCGGGGCAGGGAGAAATGCAGAGTTAGAGCTGCCATTTAGCTCTCTCCCTTCTTACTGTACATGGCCTTTCCTATTAAGGTCACTCTTCCCTGACCTCTCTGCCATCCTGGCTACTCTGCTCAGCCCAGCATTGCCCATACTACAACTCGATGACAGCTGCATGTGTGTATTGAAAGCCCCGTCATAATGCCTGGTCTGTAATCAAATGTGAACGTTGTGGGTGTATGCATCCAACATGGCTACCAGATGGCCAGAGTTGTGTAGGGCTTCATTGGGAAACCCAGAAATTAATATCCTTTGTGCATGCTGATCTGCATTTAAAGCAACATATTGATCGACATGTATTATCAGCTGTATTTTCACAAAGTAAAAACAGTAAAGGGCCTGACGTTTTGATCCTAGCAGGACCTTTCTCAAAGGCTTTCTCAAAAAGTAATCTAAGCAAATATTCTTGCAAGTGTACATGCTCAGTTCCTGTTTTACATGTATTTACATTATTATGTCCTTCACAAGTTCACACCTTCCTGGCTGTTTGTGAGAAAATGCCGACAATACTGTACATGTATGTGGGAGGATGAATAATGTATGGCTGTGAACTTTACATGTATACTGCTGGCAGTGACACCGTGCGTGTGATCTCTTTCAAGAGTTTTCCTTTGAGAAGAGCCGGAAACGCTTGGTGTTAATGAGTGCGGCTCTGAGAAGAGTGGGTAAGAGGGGAGGGAGAGAGGTGAGAGAGGGAGAGGGAGGAGAGTGAGAGAGAGAGAGAGAAAGGGAGGAGAGTGAGAGATAGGGGAGAGAGAGAGGGAGGGGAGACAGAGAGGGAGGGGTGAGAGAGAGAGAGAGAGGGAGGGGCGGGGGGTGAGGGAGATGGGGAGAGAGAGGGTGAGACATGGATATACAGAGAGAGGGGAGAGAGAAAGAGAGAGATGGAGAGAGAGAGAGAGGGGGAGATAGAGAGAGAGGGATAGAGAAAGGGGATGAGAGAGATGGAGAGAGAGAGAGAGAGGGGGAGATAGAGAGAGAGGGAGAGAGAAAGGGGATGAGAGAGATGGAGAGAGAGAGAGGGGGAGATAGAGAGAGAGGGTGAGAGAAAGGGGATGAGAGAGATGGAGAGAGAGAGAGAGGGGGAGATAGAGAGAGAGGGAGAGAGAAAGGGGATGAGAGAGATGGGGAGCGAGACCTATACAGAGAGAGGGGAGAGAGAAGATAGAGAGAGGTAAAGAGAGAGAGAGGGGGCAAGAGAGGAGAGATAGACTCACTGTTCAGCCCATCTATTGATTGCAAAACCAAATGAGTATATGACTCAGCTAACTATGTCCTCCCCCATTCTGTCCTGTTGTCTGGAGGGTGCAATGCACTTGTCTGTTATTCCACCACGCCGCCACGGTCTATCAAAGCCTTCGATTTGTGCACACCATAATTTCCTCCGCTAATGTGATGCTTTGTTGGAATTGGAAGCCTTTGAATTGGGCATACGGAGATCCCAAACGATTCTGGGTGAAAGTAAAAAAAAAAAAGAGTCATAATATTAGAATTGGCATTCACTGATCCTAAAAAAGATTAGGGGAAAAAGGGCACAGACACATATTGAAATTGGCGTACAGTACAGGGCTCCACAAAAATGATGCATAAAGCCGCGTCCGCACTGGACTTAAAATGGGTAAACTAACCGAGCAAATGGGTAAATTGACCATTTTAAGTCCAGTGCGGACAGCCCAGGAATTTGTCCTCCCAGGTAACTTACCCGACTGCAGTGGGTAGTTTAACCGACCAACTTCTGCCCGGTAAAATTGACCAGGTCAGTTTAACCGAGTCGATAAGTCCAATCCGGACACGATGTCTCGGTAAGCGACTCGGTAAAAAACCACATCTGGCGCCCCGCACGTTACGTTACTGTATGCAAGACTCGTGCGGGCACAAGGTAACAAGTGTTTCTGTACCTAGAGTACATGCACATGTACATGAGTCGGTTAGTTTTACCGATCGTCTCGGTTAGTTTACCCGAGTCGAAAAGTCCAAGTGCGGACGCCGGGAAGATTTACCCATTGGAATGTTACCCACGGGCTCGGTAAAAAATAAGTCCAGTGCGGACACGGCTTAAGTCATGATATGGAAATTGGAGTTGGACATTTTAATGATGACACCATGTACAATGTACATGTGAAGCTGCATTTCCACTGGACATACAGTGTGTATTTTGGTCAAAGTAACCGAGACGATGGTTACTTTCCCCATTTTAAGTCCAGTGTAAACGGCCCAGTTAAATTTCCTCTCGGTTACTTTAGCCGAGCCGAATGGTTACTTTTACCAAGGAGGTATTAGGCCTAATACCTCCTTGCTTTTACTAACAGCCCAGTAAAAGTAACCAGGAGTCGATTTCACAAAGCCTTACAATGCATCGTAACTCAACTTACGATGGATAACCCATCGTAAGTTGTGACACACCGTATGGTTTCTGTGCATGGCTCATCGTCTTGCGATTGATCGTAAGTTACGATGCGTTTGGTGAAATCGACTGCAGGTAAGTTTAACCGAGCCGATTAGTCCAGTGGAAACGCACCACTCGGTAAAATGTGACTCGGCGTACATGCACTGTGCACAAATAATTTTTGCCAGCTCGGTTACTTTAACCAACGTCTCGGTTAAATTGACCGACTCAAAAGCCCAAGTGGGAACAACGGTCAAATTTGACCATTGGAAATTTAACCATCGTCTTGGTTAAATTTCAGTCCAGTGGAAATGGGGCATCTCTTTTAAGGAGTATGGCGCTGGAAACAGTATGCGGATCTCAAAATGATTCAGAAAAAACCAGAGAGCAACATTTAAGACAAAGAGTTGGAATATTGTAAAAGGTTCTTGAAGGGTAGCGGTAATCCATGCACATGTGTGCATTTCCGATTGATGGAAATAAGTTTTGAGATATGTCTATTAATATTTATTCCTCAATTTACATGTATGTCGGCACATGGCCTCATGATGTTTGACGTGTAGATGCATACAGTGCTGTGTTAAGATTTTCTAATGCAGTGCATGTGCATACTTGTTCCACGCTGTTTTCATTATGGAAGTTGAGCCCAAAGGGAAGTTATTGTCACTGAGACGGGAAGCAGCTCAAATACATCAGATACAAGAATGAGGAACAGGGGTGAAGCTGGTTGAGTTGCCAATGTTCATTCTGCCTTTGAGAAAGGCCTCATGGTGTTTTCATCCCAGCAGCCAGCAGTACCAGTCCAGGACCAGTGGTTGACTTCGTCAAAGTCATCGTAGATTAATCGCAAGACGATGAGCGATGCACAGAAACCATACAGTGTATCACAGCTAACGATGGGTTATCCATCGTAAGTTGAGTTACGGTGCATCGTAAGGCTTTGTGAAATCCACCCCAGGATCAGTGGTCGATTTCATCAAACTCATTGTAACTTATGATCAATCGCAAGGCGATGAGAGATACACACACACAAACCATAATGACCAACATGATAGAGCAGTTAGGATGGGTTAATATCAATCGTTAGTGGAGTTATGGATATGATGCATCGTCAAGGCTTTGTGAAATCCAGCCATGGACCTCAAAGGCAGTGATGCATGTGTACATGTACTTAGTAGAAGTGCATATGTACACTACACTGTACATAAACGCATCTGCCTATAGACCATGCACAGCTTTTGTATGCAACCACAGAACTGACCCTACTTACATGTACGTTAGTGGCCATTTTAATAATGATAATCAAATTATATTTCAGGTGATGCAGTACACGTACATGTACATGTATAGAGTAAACCATACCAATGTGGTAATTTACATTTCTGGTTTGCAGTACTGTACAGGTGGAGCAGATAATATTACACGATGTACTATTTCAGTGAATAATTTACAGTAAACATCACAGTGTACACATGTACACATATGAACACTTTGCTAATGACATCAATTGTATTTTAATTTTTTAAACAGACTCCATCAACACACAGTACCTTGTACATGTACCAGTATGTGTACATGTAGGTGATTGTACATGTACAGTTCATGTAGGCCTACATTATTTATTGACAACAAATGATTTAAACCTGAAAAGTTAAATTGTCCAAAGTGGGCTTTCCCTCTCAACATAAGCCGGGTGTATACATGTACATGTGTATGTAAATTGTAATGTACTGTACATGTACATGTACAGGTACATGTAGTTGTCTTTTTTGGGGGAAACTCAAAGATACAATGTACAATGTACATGTATTTTGATAATGAGTCTGTGAAATGGCTCGCATCATTTATTATGCGCATGCATAAAGAAACAAAATTGTGGTTGGAAGCAAATATGGGTGCACCAACTCTACTTGTTTTGTTTTGGCTTGTTTTGATTCAAAAATATATACCGGGTATTTTATGCCACTTTAGTTACCGTAGTGATGATTTGATTGTAGGCATCAGATTCGTCCCTGTTTGTCTGTGTTTTTTGCTTTCATCACCCTAAGCATAATCTTCATCATCCCGGTCATCTTTCTCATTCCCATCTTTATTATTCTCTCTTCTTCTTCCTCTTCTTCCTCCTCTTCCTCCTCTTCATTCTTCTCTTCCTCCTTAACATCCTCACCATAATTCTCCCCATAGCCTCATCATGATAACTGCACTTGTCCTAAGTTTCATCCTCATTCCTCATCTCTCTCTCTCTCATCATGCTCTTTGTCCTTAAATTTCCTCCCTCCATCCTCCTCACTCTCTTCATCTTTCATCCTCTCCCTCCCTCTCTCCCTTTCTCTTGTCATCCTCCTTTCTTTTCTCCTCGTCCAATCGACCATGATCAATGCACATTCTTAATGTGTAAGCATTCACTTGCAAGCATATATAGTATGCATCATGTCTATTGGAACATGAATTTTAGAGTGCTTGTCCCAAAGCTATTGTGCATTATTTTTTCTAGCCTAACACTGATAGATGAACAAAACAAAAACCCCACCTCTATGGCCCCATCCACATAGATTATATTCATGTACCAGTTCACCCTACATGAACTGTACATGTACACTGTACATGCTTGAAATAAAACACCTATGACATTTGCAGCTGAGCAATCCCCCTCCCACTGATCATTGATAAAAACATCGAAGGAAAGCAATAGTTCTGTGCACCGTGTCCGGCTTCTATTTTCTTTTATTTTGGGATCTCACTCTTAATAGGGCGATCTTCATAGATCTGTATTGTTAGCAAGAAACCATTCTTCAGCACAGATCTGACCAAACTCACTGTCACCTGCACAGCGCCCGTTCCCATGGCAACGGTCATGCCACGGTAGATATCAGCGCCTCATCGAATAATCCATCCCCCCCCCGTCTCTTATATTGTGATGATGTGCTGTGCAAGAATCAACCTTGATTATCCTGAAATACATTTTGGTTCATTTTAAGCCTTGGTCAACACTCTGTAATGAGTTCAATCAGATTGATTGTCATGATTTACATGTACAGTATCTTCGGGAAGAAGCCTTGTGTATCTGATCATCTGTGGTCCCAAAGACAAGGATCTGTAGGCTATATCTTTGCCTGGTCAAATCCTCCATAATTCCCTAGCAGTGCGGTCGGGAAGGCATTACAGGCAAAGCCTTGGTCCGCACGCTTGACTGAATCTGAAAATCCTTGGACATGGGGTAGAGTGGTCGATGGGAGTGTGTGAGGGATGGAAGATAGGAATTACGTAGATGTACAGTAGATGGTTGGTCCATAATACTGCTCAGAAATTTCGTCATCCCTGTACGCACGCACGGCACAATACAACGGTAAATGCAATGGTTCTCCCAGGCAGGCTGTACCGAGCATGCAGGGAAATGCTCTCCATTGCTACACACACATTTTCATTGGGTTTATCCCCGATCCCATCATCAGAAATCGTCTTGATCACTAATGCGCCTGGCCACATCCAAATGCCTACAGCATACCGTGCTACTTGTGTATCTTAATGTGAAAAAAATGTTTCAAAGTTGCTTACATGTACATGTACTATATGCTCTGAACATGAATGTACTGGACATGTACAGTACTGTACAATGAATTATTGTACATGTACACCCTACACTGTACATGTACATGTACATTAGGCTTGGGCGGTTCCAGGATTTTGGGAACCGGTTCCGGTTCCAGTTAGGAACCGCGGTTCCGAGATAGAACCGGTTCCTAAAAAACAAAGAAAAACATAAGATTTAATAAAAAACAAAAAGACCTCAGTGAGCGCGGTTTCGCAGACGCCGCCATGAGCTTGGAAGGTTCAACTACATGCGCGTCTTTTATGGCGACTTAATTTTGCTTCAATGCATTGATAAAGTATACCGAATGCTGGTTTGGCAGTCTGATTGTCATTTATGTATCAATAGGATGTATGAGACATGTTTAAAAGATTTGCTTGAATTGTTTGGCTGCTCATTTGCCCAATATTTTTAACGGAAAATACAACGCGGTTCAATAACGAAACCGTTAAACGAATGGAATCATCCAAACCCAAACTCGGGTCTTCCCATTCTTAAAAAAGGGGTGATTTGATTTCATTTCGATGGAAAAAATAATTTCTGTAGACCGATGAATAAACCGTAGATTGATATAGATTTAGATTTGAAAACATGTTTAGATTTTACGATCCTCTATTCAAAAGCAATTCTGCATGGCATATTAAGAACAGGGAATAAAACCCTTTGAGTAAATTCACCCGTAGAAAGTGGAAGGGTCAAGCCATTGCCTTTTGGTTGTTTATTGGACGCGCGCCAGCATGGTTGGCCAGGTAACTTGGATAACTTCGGCAGGTACGCTACAGACAAAATGTACCACGTGGCTACTTCCCGAGTCCTCGATTCCAACGCCTGCAGTCCCCGATTCAAACACCAGCAATCGCTGGAGCCGACAGCTAGCGCAAATAGCCGTGTCGGTACCAAATCCCACGCAAAACTCGGACCCAACACTGTCCCATATCCCGAGCAATACCCGAGCCCCGCGCGGTCCCGAATCCTGAGCAATACCCGAGCCCCACGCAGTCCAGAATCCCGAGCAACACCGGGGCCCCACGTACGCGATCCCGAGCCCCACGCGGTCCCGAATCCCGTGCAACATCATAGCCCCACGCCGTCCCGAATCCCATACAATACCCCGAGACGCACGTGGTCCCGAATCCCACGCAATACCCCGAGACGCACGTGGTCCCGAATCCCACGCAATACCCCGAGATGCACGTGGTCCCGAATCCCACGCAAAACTCGAACCCAACACTGTCCCGAATCCCGTGCAATACACGAACCCCACCCCACACAACGCTGTACCGAATCCGCTCCCATGCAACACACGAACCCCACCCCACACAACGCGGCGCGCCGTACCGAATCCTCTGCCATAGCAATACACGAACCCACCCCACACAACGCTGTACCGAATCCGCTGCCATGCATGCAATACACGAACCCCAACCCACCCCACGCCGTACCGAGTCCGCTCCCATGCAATACACGAACCCCAACCCACCCCACGCCGTACCGAGTGCTCTCCCATGCAATACACGAACCCCACCCCACACAACGTCGTACCGAATCCGCTCCCATGCAATACACGAACCCCACCCCACACAACGCTGTACCGAATCCGCTCCCATGCAATACACGAACCCCACCCCACACAACGCCGTACCGAATCCGCTGCCATAGCAATACACGAACCCCACCCCACACAACGCTGTACCGAATCCGCTGCCATAGCAATACACGAACCCCACCCCACGCCACGCCGTACCGAAACTCCATTCCTGGGACACCTCCCGAGCCAATTACCCGGTTCCAAACTTGGGACCGGTCCCAATCCTGGGACACCTCCCGAGCCAAATACCCGGTTCCAAAGCTGGGACACCTCCCGAGCCAAATACCCGGTTCCAAAGCTGGGACACTTCCCGAGCCAAATACCCGGTTCCAAAGCTGGGACACTTCCCGAGCCAAATACCCGGTTCCAAAGCTGGGACACTTCCCGAGCCAAATACCCGGTTCCAAAGCTGGGACACTTCCCGAGCCAAATACCCGGTTCCAAATCTGGTACCTCCCCCCCGCGAAGGAACCGGGTCCGAGTCCAATGCAATCGTGCAATAGCCGAGTCCTACGCTGGAGCCGCGCGAGTCCGGCCGTATGTACGTGCAGAACAATGTAAGAACACAAGTAACAAGACGAGATAAATATATCTCTGCCTAGGGAGCCAAGTGAACCCGTCACAACCATGTGGTCTGTAAAAGAATCGCGTGATTGGGCATTGGTAGCCGATGAAATACTGATGAAATCACACATGCTTGGGAGCCCTACTCAGACTTGCACCACATGGCAACACAAGTACAGTGCGTGTAGGCTGTAGTACAATGTATGCGTACAGAATTATCCACGATCGAATGGGGTCATTCAATGCGTTGCTTATTGCTGCCACGTGCAGTACCACAGTAGCAGCCTGCGTTCGATTGTTGTGAATTTACAGGCATACAAAGTAAATTGTACATGTACATGTGTCATGCACCCATTGCACTGTGCATGTACAAACCAACATTGCATAAGTTATCCATGGTTGGGGCCAGGCCATTGCGTGACTGCGTGTTCGCTAAATGTGCGCTGGGCCGCGCTGGCCACAGAGTTTGGAACCGGTTCCTCTGAAGCGGGAACCGTCCAAAGCGGGTACCCGGTTCCAAAAAAAAGCGGAACCACGGTTCCGGTTCCCATTTTGGAACCGCGGTTCCACTTGGAACCGGGAGAACCGCCCAAGCTTAATGTACATTGTTTAATGTACATGTACATGAACCTTTGTGCATATTTCAAATAAAGGGGAAAAAAGGGGCTGAGAAATTTTGAAACTTGTTTTGATAATCGGTATGAAAATTTGACTGCACCCGAGACCTCTGCTTAAACTTAAATGTACCAGCACTCTGGAACATCAAACGGCAAATCACAGTGCTGGTACAGTACTTTGATGTACAGAACATACATGTATGTGCCTGTACATTCCTTTGGTTCAAGTTACATGTACATGTACATGTACATGCCTGTGATCTGCCCCATTTTCTTTCTATTTTCATAGTTTGTATGTGTTGTGTCACTTGTGTGCTATCTGAAATTATGTACGGTATATTGTAAATGTACAGTACTGTACATGTACATGTATGTATGTACTGTACATGTAAGTACAACAACTGTACAGTGTACAGAGCTTCATGTACACTGTACAGTACATGTAGGTCTACATGTACATGTACATGTATGGTTTGGTTTCTTCTGTACATGTACTGGATGTACTGGTACATGTAGGCCTGTTGAAGTGGTGTCTTTGTGTACATGTATGTTCACTGTTCAGCATACTTTACGATTGTACATGTACGTGCAGTGTGAGGACTCGTTTGTGAGGTCTACTAAAAAAATATCTACTGGTACAAAAACACACATACTGTACATCCTACTGTACAATGTAATTATTTAGAATTTATTAAAAATTTAGTGGGCCCGACGTTTCGATCCTAGCAAAGGCAGAGTGGAATTTAATTACATATTCATCTTCCTAAATCCCTAGCATGTCCATTCTTTACCATACCGCAAGATCTGATGTTGACGACAATTGTTCGTATATCTTTGTCCACGTACTGTACGTGCGCAGTGTACATTTGTGCACAGTAATTGCACACGTACACGACTACACGTAACAGTATGTACATGTACATAATGCACATGAACTGTACATGCAGGTACTGGGTAGGGTGTGTGTGTGTGTGTGGGGGGGGGGGCATTACTGCAAATTTAATTTCATTCTGATCATGGTTATTCTTCTAATCATTTAAAGTTATTGCATGGCTACTGACAGTTTATGATGACTTTAGTAGTGTACATGTACAGTAGGTACATGTAGTAGTAGTACATGCACAGTATGTATGTAGAGTAAACTTCAAAAACTGACATCAAATCGTATACATTGTGCGTGTCTGCTTTTCCATGTACGATGTATATATGTACATATGTTATGTACATGTACATGTACACGTATGTACATCGGCACATGGAACGTGATACATGTACATAATATGTATGTGAACATGCTATTGCTATACGTGCTGTACAATGTACATATTCTACTGCTTGTACAAGTGTACATGTACACATAACAATCCATGTACATGTACGTGTACAGTATATGGAGACCTACAAGGATTCATAGAGACATATGTACATGTATGCATGTATGGATCAACACATATTTGCATTACATGTTATCATCGGTTGATTGATTCCAGACAATGGCAAAATTATACACACACAATAAAGGTTTACATCTGCCACAATAAATACACACACTGTTATCTCCCAGACCACCCACCATCAAGAATCCACAAGGAAATGACTGTAGCAGAGGTTTGGTTCTCCTGGCGAAAGCTGTCTTAAGCATTGCTATGAGGTGCATTGAAAAATTAAGACTAATTGGTTTGGTGATAATGCAAAATGAAGAACCGAATTGCGTTGTCTTCAATGTGCACACCCATTAGCTTTCAAGCTTCAATGAAAGTGCACTGTCAAAACCCTTCGGTGTAAAATCCTTTGGCGTTCACACCCACCCCCTGCTGCACTATTATTAAATAAATCGGATGAACTCATTCCTGCCTTACTCCCTTGTTGGCCGGCTGCTTGTACTTGGGTTTCTAGCAGGCATGGGGCTGACTGGCTGTTTGTTTGGCTTGCTGGCTGGCTGGCTGAGTGTTAGGCTGGCTGGCTGGTTGGCTAGCTGGCTGGCTGAGTGTTAGGCTGGCTGGCTGGTTGGCTGGCTGGCTGGCTGGCTGGCTGGCTGGCTGAGTGTTAAGCCGCGTCCGCACTGGACTTAAAATGGGTAAACTAACCGAGCAAATGGGTAAATTGACCATTTTAAGTCCAGTGCGGACAGCCAGAAAGTTTTCCTCCCAGGTAACTTACCCGACTCCAGTGGGTAGTTTAACCGACCAACTTCTGCCCGGTTAAATTGACCAGGTCAGTTTAACCGAGCCGAAAAGTCCAATCCGGACACGACGTCTCGGTAAACGACTCGGTAAAAAACCACATCCGGCGCCCCGCATTGCCAGAGGCCCTAAATACCACGTGACGTGCCATGGTCCCAATACAACAATGTTGTTTACTTTTCGAGCAGGGTCGACGTGTCGTAATTTTATGGTATTTACATCCGGTGAAAGGTCACCACCATAGCGCCCTCTTGCGTTTATACGCGCCAGTCGGTTAGTTTTACTGCGTCGTCTCGGTTAGTTTACCCGAGTCGAAAGTCCAAGTGCGGACGCCGGGAAGATTTACCCATTGGAATGTTACCCACGGGCTCGGTAAAAAATAAGTCCAGTGCGGACGCGGCTTTAGGCTGGCTGAGTGTTAGGCTGGCTGAGTGTTAGGCTGGCTGAGTGTTTGGCTGGCTGAGTGTTAGGCTGGCTGAGTGTTAGGCTGGCTGAGTGTTAGGCTGGCTGGCTGGCTGGCTGGCTGGCTGGCTGGCTGGCTGGCTGGCTGGCTGGCTGGCTGGCTGGCTGGCTGAGTGTTAGGCTGGTTGGCTGGCTGGCTGGCTGGCTGGCTGGCTGGCTGGCTGGCTGGCTGGCTGGCTGGCTGGCTGGCTGAGTGTTAGGCTGGTTGGCTGGCTGGCTGGTTGGCTGGCTGGTTGGCTGGCTGGCTGGCTGGTTGGCTGGCTGGCTGGCTGGCTGGCTGGCTGGCTGGCTGGCTGGCTGGCTGGCTGGCTGAGTGTTAGGCTGGTTGGCTGGCTGGCTGGCTGGTTGGCTGGCTGGCTGGTTGGCTGGCTGGCTGGCTGATTGGCTGGTTGGCTGGCTGGCTGGCTGGCTGGCTGGCTGGCTGGCTGGCTGAGTGTTAGGCTGGATGGCTGGCTGGTTGGCTGGCTGGCTGGCTGGCTGGCTGAGTGTTAGGCTGGCTGGTTGGCTGGCTGGCTGGCTAGTTGTTTTTCTAACTGGCTGACTGGCTGACTGGCTGACTGGAAGAGGCAATTTGAAAGACCAATGGCCTCTGCAATGTCTTGTTTAATATTGAAGAAAATTTGACTTGTATGTTATTTCTGCTCATATAACCTCACCTCACCTCCTCACCTAACCAACGTGACCTTTGCAATTATGTGCATGTAGAATCCAGAGATTCAATTCTCTCCATTGCCATTAGCGCCCTCTAGACTTCTGGTCGTTCCCGCGTGCCCAGAATTAAAGCCCGGGCGCATGCACATGGAAGAATTAAAGCCGCTTTGCTCCTAAGTGTATTTCACGGTCCATTTTGCATCCATGACAGTTGGGGAAGGGGCTGGGTGGGGGGGGGGGGAGGAAGGGTGAAGAGAGAGGAAGGTTTGTTTTAACAAAATGAAAATGCTGGATTTTAAGTAAGTAAACACTGGATGCAAAACAAAACATTTCTAGGTACATGTACATGGATTGTACATGCAGTGCAATGTTAACGACTGCTTTCCGACTCAATTGACAAAAATACACAAATATCCAAAAGCAATTTAGAGTCACTTTTAGTCACTCACAGCCTGAACTTTCTCAAAGGGGGAAAGCCTTTGAGACTGGTTCTGCCTCTGCTCTAAGAAAGGGTCTGTTCAGCCCAGCCCCTTTCTTTCCTCCCTCTTCACATTTTGCAATTATTATTTGTTTTGGCGGGATTCATACCTGCAGCTACTTCTTTCCAGTGCAGATGTGTTAACTGCCTGACCCCCGAGCTGGCCAATGTTGTTTGGTGGATTTCAATCCGTACAGTGGTGGGCAATGTGTGGTGGTGTATCATAGATAAGTACATGCTATGATTTAATATGGGAAAACTTAATATGGGAATTGCATGTATGTCACATATACTTTAGGTGGTATGTGGTATTGTACCTACAACTACATGTACCGGTAGACTTCCACATTAGTGACAGCATGTGTGTACCGGGTATGTAAATGCACTATGTGCACAATACTGTACCTATATATACTGGTACTGTAAAGTGTAATACCATTTTGTACACGTACCGTACATGTACATGTACCAGTGTTGTCTGCCTGAGCCCCTGCATTGAAGCCAGCCCCCTCTTCTCCTCCTCCTCCTCCTCCTCCTCCTACATGTACCTCTCTGCATTTTACACGCTCTAATCTAGTTTGTGGTGCTTTTCAAATTGAATTTATTGCCCCGTCATCGGTGTGGACTGGACATTGGAAGAAGCCCATTGCAAGTGTGTGTATGTGTAATCCATTTCCCTCTCGTGTCCCATGCACGCCATGTCAAACCAGCAAGTGCGCATTTAGCAAACAACACAAAAAGTGGTCTGGAAAATTAACAGTGCCTGGGAGCCTGAGTGCAGACCGTCAGAGTTTGAGCCTTTGACCTTTTCAGCTGAAATTGAGCCCTCCAACTTGAGCCCTTGAACAATGAAAATAAAATGTGCCGCCGCAATTCTGCAAGATCCCGACTGTGGACGGAGAGTAAAGTAAAGGCAATATTGCGGCAAAATTACTCCAATGCAAAATCAATTCCAGTTTTTTGTGAAATAAGACAAACAAGAGAGGAGGGGGGTCCCTTTTGAACACTAATGAACAGAAATGTCAAAGTTGTGTGCAGATATTTTGGGCTGCGGAGTACATGTATGTGATGCTGTGGCGCTTAAATGGAATATGAAGTTTGTATTTGAAGAAGCCCTGTCTAGCTTGACCTCAGTGGTAGACCACAATGGATGGCAGAATGCACGCACCGCTACATGTACATTGTACCAGTGAGAAAATGACCAACACGGACTGTGCGAGCGGATGTGAATGAATGAATGAAGGCCATGATTCAAGGAACGAGTCATTAACTCGTGTCTGTGCAGATGACAATGAACACACAATACTTTCATTAAGCATAAGGTAATACGTGCTGATGAAGACTCTTTCCTCTGTCCAAGACTTCGCCAGCTTCAGCTTGGCTTTACCTTTCACTGAGGGGGAGGGAGGGGAGACATGGATTGTTTTGTTAATTCCCTTGATGCGTGGCAATGTGCTTGGCATGAAGATGGTTTTTGCCTTTGGATTGAACATGATTCCCGAACACATTTCCCCAAGATGCTCAGTGCATTGAAACCATATCAGGGAATCAGGTCATTGGTTTCCTTGACATGGTATGAAAACACATTTTTTTTTTAATTCAGCAAGGTTATTTTTATCTATTTTAAATTTTAACATGTTTGTGTGCTTAAGCAGCACTCTAAAACCAGCCCTGACTCTATTATTCAGCAAGGCCATTTTTGTACTACATGTAAGCAGGTTTGGGCACTGAAGTTGACCTTGTAGAACCTCATAAAAATCATATCATAATCATTCAAATTTTCATGAGCAGTATTTCAAACATACACGTGTACATGTATTTCAGCAGAGGAATACTAAACATACAGCTGTTTTAAAATGCACTACAGGACCGGTAGTACCAGTACATGGACATGGATGTAGTTGATTTCACCCGACTCATGGTAACTTGCGGATTGCGATCAATCGTAACTTTGTAAGACGATCAGTGCCACACAGAATCTATACGACCAGTCGCGACTCTGGCAGATTTGACTGCGTAAGTTGAGTTTGGATGGATCATAAGGGCTGCTTATTGCGTAATCAATCCCTGATATGTATGTGAATCCTAGCCGAAATATTCTGTGCCCGTACATGAAAACCAGCATGGCGAATCACTGATGAAGGCAACAAACAAATAAACAACCAACAAATACAAACAAATAAGACCCCCCCCCCCACCTCTTGATTCAAATTATTAAGCCCAGCCCAGGGCTTTAATTTACCCGATTACCCTGGCCAAATGCGCTCACGATGTCAGTGTATGCACATGAGTTAATCATTTACGAAAGGTAGGGGTGGGGTGGGGTGGGGGAGGGGGGTTTAGTGAAACTGGTTGGTTAGTTTTATGATTGGTCCAGTCGGCTGGTCGATATAAGACGCCACTGTGTTCTCCCAAAGGACACTGATCTAAAGTGTGCCCACAGGCACTGGACCGTGCCGCGTATCGTGCGCAGCCCCAGCAGCCTCCTGAAAGGAATTGGAAGGCAAGGGCACGCACAACGTTAATTAGGGGAACATAAGTTATTGATGGCTACCACTGCGGCTCTTTGTTTGTCCAGGGAGATGGATGGGGGAGAGGGGAGGAAGGACGAAGGATGGAGAGAGGGATGGAGGATGTATACGTCGTTATTGCATGCAACTTTAATGGGACTTTTTGTATTTTTTTAGCACAGCGCTTCCTATCTGGAGGACATCCTTTGCTCCCTCTCCAGGTTCCAATCCCTGGTCATGGGGGCTAATCAGCACTCCCTACACCCACTTGTACCTTACCTTAAGGAGAGTGTTCTGTCCCTCGCCCGTACCAACCCCCCTTCCCTTATCCTGTCAAAACATCACCATCAGATGCCTAATCGCAAGGCCCTCAGCACGTCTCTAAGAACTGCTGAAGAGGACGGAAACCAAACCGGGCCACTACGGTACAGGGAATGGTCAGAGGCATGAGATAGCCAGCCCCAAGAAAGAGGGAGTGTGGAGGAGGGGAGATACACATCCCCCCAGTCTCCACCAGGGGACAGGGAAATAGTAGTCAAATTTGTAGCACTCTCTACCTGGACAAGTGTATTGTGTTGTTGTTGGAGGCATGGATAGAACAAGAGAGAGGGGGCAAAGAGAGACAGATGGAGAGAGGCAGAGGGAGGGTGAGACAGAGAGGCAGAGGGAGACAGAGAGGCAGAGAGAAAGGGGCAGAGAGACATATGCAGAGAGAGGAGAGATACAGAGGAAGAGAGTCAAAGAGGCAGATGGAGAGAGAGAGACAGAGGTAGAGGGAGAGAGACAGAGAGAGGCAGAGAGACAGAGAGACAGAGGAGAGAGGCAGAGAGCGAGACAGAGAGAAAGAGGGAGAGGGAGGCAGAGAGACAGACAGGCAGGGAGAGAGGCGGAGGCTCAGAGAGATAGTCAGAGATAGAGAATGACAGAGACAGAGGGATAGAGAGAGATCCTCTGGGCAAGGATCTCAGCGGAGTGCCAGCAATCCAATTTGGGGAGTAAAGTGTCTCACTCAGGCACAGCTGAAATGGGAGGACTCAGTCTCCACTCCAGGCTGTGTGTTGTACAAAATCAGACAGCTCAGAATCTTACGGCCTCATTGCCAAACAGGGTCAGGTTGAGAGGCCTCCACCCTCCTATTGATCCTGCAGTGTCACTATGGAGAATCCACTCACATCTATGCCCTTCCAGCAACCGTGTAAATATGCATCTCCCATGCGATATCTCATGCATTTGAGTTCTTCATACATATTTGCATGCAATCTTTGCTCGACTCAGAGTTGCATTGTGTCATCTGTTCAATATACATCTCTGATTTTTGAGGATTAATCTTCCATCAATATTTGCTTCTGACTGAAGCCCTCACCTCTGGCAAAGACTTCATGTAGTTGACTATTTGGCAAGGCCACCATCTAAGGGCTGGATAGCTCAGATGATATGTATGAGCGCTGGTATGCAAAACCAGGTCTCAGGTTCAAGTCCCAATCCAGTCAAAGTTTCCTTTGCTGTTTGTTGTCCTCCAAAAAAACATTTGTCAATTTTCTTAAAGTTGTTCCAAAAATTTTGCAAACTGGTCACTGACTTACACGCTCAAAATTCAAATCTAATAAAGGGGGGGGGGGTCTGACTTTTCGTTTCCAGCAGGACCTTTCTCGAAGGTTCTGGTTCGGCGATACCTTTTCAAATAGTCTGCTGTCTTGGCTTAAAGTGGGGGCGCCAATCGGGAAGCATTTGCCATTTCTCATCAATTCTTGACTTCAGCAAATAGAAACCCAAGTAAATGCATGCACTCAATCTTGACAGAGTTGCCACTTGTCCCCTGAAAAAGTCAGCTTTAAGAGCCCTCGACCGAGAGAAACTCTTTCGGTTCCGAGAAAGGAGTTTCTTTCCCTTTTTCCCCCTCTTTCCCTTCCTTTCGGAAATTGCTTCTCACTTTACGGAGACACTTAGAAAAGGGGGAGCATTTTGTCGGGGGGGGGGGGGGGGGGGGTTAACCCGTCTATGCAAGCCCCTGCATTGGGAAATAGATAGTGTCCTCTAACTCTGTCAGTCCAGTGGAAATCTCAAATAGAATAAACTTAACACCCTCAGAAATGGAAAGTGTTCTGACACTTACATGCACACAGTGTCACCTGAAAGTGGTCCTGTACTTACCTGTACATGTACATGTATCCCCAGCCTGTAGTATGCTCTAAATGGAACGGATACTTTGCTTTCTTAGGTTTCTTTGCATCAGCACATTTTTAGTGTCAACACTTCTTGGTCAATCTAATATTTGATCATATTTTGTGAGTTTTTATTTGCAGGGGGGGGGGGGGGGAAGCAGCAATCCTTGAGCTCAATGAGCTGAGGGTAGGGTATCATGGAAGATGTACGCTCGCAGATAATTGGATTAGTGGAGCAACTTGAGCTTTGAGGTTGTCTGCACTAGAAAGCTGGAGAAGTGGGTTTGAATCCCGCCTGGGTTGCCTAGATTTTGTTCTTCAGAAGAGTGATCAGGCAAAGCACAGAGCATTTACTGCTAGAATCATATGCTGAGTTGGGCAAACACGTGTAGGTGTTGACAACCAAGGAGGTGGTATAACTGTACCGGTTCATGTCCATGAGTTGCTCAAAATTCTGTTCACGTACACATTGTACAGTTACTGTAATATAAGTCTTGGATCGTTTCTGTGTACATGTAACTAGGACACACTCCTCAGTCATCAGTCATCAGATTTCTTGCCTACACTGCACCTCTAATGTAAACTGTAACTGAATATTCACTTCTACTGTAACTCAGCATTCCTACTGAGTACACGTACATGTAACAGTGCCAAGTAACAGTATTTTGTAACATGCCCCTTCGGGGTTTCCTCTGGAGTTCTGGAGTCTGAGGTGGCAATGGATAATTTGCTCAGTAGATGAGTTTGGGTATATTGTGGATGTGCTACACAGTATAGGGCCATTCCCACCACGAACAAAATTGCGATTTGAATCGCGATTCAAAAACTTTTTTCCCCTCTCGTGTCCACACAGGCCAAAAAATCGCGTCGCAAATAAACGCGAGCCGATTGCGGTTAGCATATGGTCGCGCTGCGCAAGCAGGAATGGCGGGACTCGCTGACGAACGTAAACAAACCCTGTGCTGCACTTTCTGGCAGTAAGCTGCTGGCAGGAAATGCCATGCTTGCGCAATGCATCGTGGGCTTTAAAAAAGCGTTGCGATTTGAGTGGAGCATTCCCACACACTTTGCGTCGCAAATAAACGCGATTATTTGAAAAAGTCTCACTCTTAGTGCGAGTCCGAATCGCGATTCAAATCCCACTAATAATCGCGTTTATTGTGTCCCCACACGCAAAAAAGTGGAGCTTGAATCGCGATCCAAATAATCACGGTTATATGGTGTAGTGGGAACGGCCCTAATGTTGAGGTTCCATTGATCACAGATTGAATAGAGAAATGAGCCCAAGGGACTATAGCACTGTAATATGTGCATGTCCATGTAGAACCATTCAGTAATGTGCAAGGAAACATCAGATGATACCATGCACAGCCCTTTGCATGTGCTAAGGTGCTATTGATTTTGCGTGCCCCTTTTTCAAGCATGGTTCTGTCCCCCGAGGTGGCAAGTTTTGAAGACAAACACCTGAGGTGGTCCATCCAAAGTGTGAGATGGTCCGCCTCACAGTTTAATATGCGGGGGACACCCAATGTCTATGTGTATTAGGAATTTAGGATACACTATTTTTAGTCAATTGAACAGTTACTTAAGTGTTGGTTTAAAGTATTCTCCCCTTCAAACTAATACATTTCATTATTGACCATCCACTCTGTTTCCATTTTTTTTTGTGGGGCTCCATCAATGCATTTGTCATTGTACTCTTTTTTTTTGGTTAGATAGTTCCTCCAACATCTTCATGAATATATTGGATGGGGGATGGTTGAATTGAATCTTTCTGTCTGTGTCAATTTACTCTACATTTAAATACTGGTAGATGTCACACAATGACACATCAATCTACATGTACATGTGCACTTGAATCTAGTATACATTCTATGGCACACAGTATTTATTTTGTTTTTCTGACGTTGCCGTTGACATGGGTACAAAATCAAGAAAGGAAAAAAAAAAGGTTTTAGAAATGGTGGTCAGAAGAATCCCTCATTTATTAAATCACGGCCACTGTATATCATATTGAGATATACATTGTCAAATAAAAGACTCCTTTTGAGAAAGGCAAGACCCTTTGCCCTTTTTTGACACTTGCTTTTAGGGTTTTGTATGACATGGGTGTAAAGGTTCGATGGTGGTGATGCAAGTGTCAAAGGGTGTAAGGAAAATGGAAGGGGGTTGGGAGAGGGGAAGTGTGAGTATCTTGTGTGCCAAGAGAAAAGCTTCTTCGGCCTGGCCTTTGTGCTCCCATTCCACACTTTAAAAAAAAGCACTCACCGTCCATTCAGATTAAAAAAAAAAAAAGCGACCCTCTCGAGATGATCAAAGAGCGAAGAAAAAATATGGAAGGACAAACGTGATTGCATTTGTCTTGGGGACTCCCTCGTTGTTGGTTCATTTCCTACAGACAAAAAAAAAGGGGGACCAGCTTTACTTGGAGCCGTTATCTGTCCGGAATCTGGAGTTAATTGGACCATGTAATTGTCATCTTCATCTCGCTCCACTTTTTCCCTCCCCCCTTCAATCTTGTTGTCGCCTCTTCCTTTCTCTCCTTTCCTAACCTCCTTTTCAAAAAAGCTGCAATTTTTTTGGAGCATCTGATTGCTTTTGGGCCTCTTGGGGGATGGAGTATGGACCTACTGTATGCTTGCTTTTCAAAGAGAGACTCGGGCTAGGATTCTGTCGTTGATGGCTGTGGTTGTGCTGTGGGTGTTGCTGTGGGTGCCTTTCTGCGAGCAGCCCATGCTGCAGCTCTGTGTTGGCCTTGAAAGACAGTCTGAAGTGGGCTATTGTCTACCAGTGACAGTGAAATATTATTCACTCTATCCATGGCTGTATGTGTGGGAAGTGCACATTGCCATGGTATGTGTGTAGCTATGAGTCCTTTACAAGATGCAGGCTTAGGGGCTCAGGCTTTGGATATGGCTTGGTCTTGTCCTCTCAAAGCCATTGCACTTTTAGATGAATATTTCAGGAACTGGGCGGCTGGCAAACTGTCCTTGGGCCCTTACAAAATGAAGGCTTAGGCTTGTGCTACGCTTTTTATTTCTCTCGCCGGTTGAAGTGTCACAGGTATACAGGAGCAGGCTATAGTCTATAGACTGCAGTTTCCAGGTGAAAGATCTGTGCCTATCAGTGGGACGAAGCCTGAGCCTGGGCCAGGGATTAACGAAGGCCTTAAGTAATACCATGGACTTGAGAAAGCTCCTGCTGGGATTGGAACGTCAGTCACTCGACTTTGTAGGATTTGCTGGGAAGCGTGGTAGGCGTGGTAGGCGTAGGCGTGGTAGGATCGCCCATGTAGATATATTCTGAATGGAGACAGTCCGAGACACAGGGCTGAATAAAAGTAACTAACGGAAACCTGCCGTGCTGGACAACGGACAGGGTAGAGTTGAGAAAGTATATTATTGATGGAGCCTGAGAGTGAGAAGGCATTAGTTAGATGTTCCTCGAGTTAGTAGTAGAAGTAGTAATAGAAGTAGAAGCAGAATCAGCAGCAGGAGGCATGGGTCCCGCTGCATTCAATCAGTACTTCTTAGCAGTGCAAAAGGCTCTTGAAATGATGTCTTGCATGAGGAAGAGCATGAAAGCAAGACTTCTGGTTACTCTCGGGGGAACAAATAGCCAGCCCACTGGCTGTACTCTGTGTGAGGGAGCGAATAGGCCTGAGCCAGTGCCTGATCCAGGTGTTGAGCTGGGTGTCTGCTTCCTGCAGTCAGAGAAGCCCTGCATTGCCATTCCTTTTGAGTCTTGTCATTGGTAATGCTGCATGTACAGATCTATAGAGCATGCATGGCTGGCTCCATTGATACCAGCAAAGTACACATCCTGAATCATATACTATTGATTCCACAGCACACATCCGCAGCAGGTTTGGGTCAAGGGGGTTGGGACGGAAGATTCATGAGGAAATAATGAGGCCTTTTCAATTTTCTGCCCTTTTTAGATTTGATTTTTTTTGTACGGTAAATAAGTAGCCCACTTTAAAGAAGAAACTTTCATCTGAGGAGTTTGGGGGGGGGGGGATATTTCTCTTCTGGCCTGGAGCTTAAATGTAGAATGTAGGCACGTGTTATCGTTTCTCAATCTGCCTGCTCTCGGATTTGGCACACCGCTCTGTGTGTGTGTGTATTTCTGCAATCTTGCCCTGCCTTGAAGGCGATGGGCTGGGCTTGTTTGAAGACAAATAACGGTAATGACTCTGTCCGCAATGTGATTCACCGGAGACCTGTATGGCTCCTCCTCGCCCCCCCCTCCCCTCCATTCCCCTCCCCTCCCACCCCCTCCCCTCCCCTCCCCTCCCCTCCCCTCCCACCCCCTCCCCTCCTCTCCCCTCCCCTCCCCTCCCCTCCTCTCCCCTCCCCTCCCCCCTCCCCTCCCCTCCCCCTGCAACTAATCAACATTAAAAGGGATTTTGTTGCCAGAGCTGAAATCCAAAAAGGAGCAGAGGACTCTTAGAAATTGCGGAGAAGAGGATGGAAGGAAGAGAGGAAGTGGTACCCTTAAGCACTTTGAACAGTTTCTCTCCCCCCCCCCCCCCCAAAAAAAAATAATAAAAAATAAAAAATAAAAAACTATAAGGACTTTTAAACTGATTACCGGATAGGCGCTTCGAGTGTGTAAGCGCCCGATAGTCTGGGACCTACGCATGGGCAGGGCAATGCGCCATGACGCCAATGTGGTCTCTCTATTTCATGTCTGGGATCAGTTTTAACATGGCCTGGCATCTGCAGGAGCAATCTCCAATCAATCAGGAGCAATCTCGTGCTCCAAGTTCCCTGCAATACCAGCGTTACTAGTGTATCCGGTTGGGACGGACTGGATCGTGCATCTCTGCCGTGACGTCAGCTCAGTGTCGTCGTCGTCATTGTTGTCGTGAGCGGCCTGGCATTTTGAACAGCATGCTTCCTTCCCCTGAAAGCCTCGTTTGTAATCATTGCCAATATCTGACAGGGAGCCTCTCTCCATCTCCTGCGGTCAGAATCAGTAAGTGCCCTTTTGCCTGGATTACATCAATGGGTCGACTCCATAGTGTGGTAGGGGAGGGGGGAGGTTAGAGTAAGCTTTACCACTAAACTAAACCGTCGTTCTCGGTCATGACCAGATAAGGTTGAATAAAGAGAACTGCTTCTTTCTTTTTTTAAGATCCCTGAATACTTTTTTCGTTTTCGTATGGCAAATTTCTCAATTGTATGAGGGAGATAAGAGAGTAATTAGATTTTGTAAACTCTTAGTTTAAGTCTTAAGATGGTTTTAAGACCTCCATATCTGGATGCGATCGCAAAAATGGTCCCAAGATTGCGGCAGAGTGATCCTATGGATGCGAGAGTAAATCACAAAGCAAATTGCCTGCCTGTTACAAACAGGCTTCAGTTCAGAGATTGCAGACAAAATGTCTCCTTTCCTCTACTATCTGTCATCCCTTGAGATATGAAGTAATGATTCTGGGCACTGCAGTTCAATATTATAATCCCTTATGATAGCATAAAAGACTACCCTCCCAGGTATAAACTGACCTCTCTGTGGCACATTCACCCTCTCTCTGCCTTCCTTCCCCTCTTTCTCTCTCCTCTCTCTCCCCCCCTCTCCTCTATCTCTCCCCCCCCCCCTCGCTCTTCCTCTTTCTCTCTCTGTCTCTCTCCCTTATCTCTCCGCTCTCCCTCTCTCGTCTCCCTCCTCTCTTCTATCTCCTGTCTCCTCTCTCTCTCCCCTATCCCCTCTCTCCTCTCTCTCTCTCCCTTCTCTCCTCTCCCCCCTCTCTCTCCTCTCTTCTCTCTCCTCTCTCTCCCTTTTCCCCTCTCCCCTCTCCTCTCTTCTCTCTCCTCTCTCTCCCCTCTCTCCTCTCTCCCCTCTCCCCTCTCTCTTCTCTCTCCTCTCTTCTCTCTCCTCTCTCTCCCCTCTCTCCTCTCTCCCCTCTCTCTCCTCTCTCCTCTCTCCTCTCTCTCCCCTCTCCCCTCTCTCTCCTCTCTTCTCTCTCCTCTCTCTCCCTTCTCCCCTCTCTCTTCTCTCTCCTCTCTCTTCTTTCTCCCCTCTCCCCCTTTCTCCTCTCTTCTCTCTCCTCTCTCTTCCTTCTCCCCTCTCCCCTCTCTCTTCTCTCTCCTCTCTCTTCTTTCTCCCCTCTCCCCCTTTCTCCTCTCATCTCTCTCCTCTCTCTTCTTCTCCCCTCTCCCCTTTCTCTCCTCTTTTCTCTCTCCTCTCTCTCCCCTCTCCCCTCTCTCTCCTCTCTCCTCTCTCTCCCTTCTCCCCTCTCTCTTCTCTCTCCTCTCTCTTCTTTCTCCCCTCTCCCCCTTTCTCCTCTCTCCTCTCTCCTCTCTCTTCCTTCTCCCCTCTCCCCTCTCTCTCCTCTTTTCTCTCTCCTCTCTCTCCCTTCTCCCCTCTCTCTCCTCTTTTCTCTCTCCTCTCTCTCCTCTCTCTCCATTCTCCCCTCTCTCTCCTCTCTTCTCTCTCCTCTCTCTCCCTTCTCCCCTCTCTCTCCTCTTTTCTCTCTCTCTCTCCTCTCTCTCCATTCTCCCCTCTCTCTCCTCTCTTCTCTCTCCTCTCTCTCCCTTCTCCCCTCTCCCGTCTCTCTCCTCTCTCCTCTCCTTTCTCTTTCCTCCACTGCTGTCATCGTCCAACCTGATCTCACAGAGGGCGGGGGGAGAGGAAAAGACGAGGGAAAGATTGGCCGCTGATTATTCCGCTTAAATACAAAACCCAATTTCCTCCGCTTACTCGTAAACAGCCCTCTCCTTTATCTCATTTCAAGTAGGGAGAGATGCGGGCCGTGCTAGGGTTACAAAGCCCAAATCTGTCGACTTCAATTGTGGCTATTGGAAGGCTACTACTATATGTGTGTTCTGTCTTTTGAGTTTTTTTTTTTCCCCCGGTGTTTCTCCCTTGATCATGCTATCAGGAGGAACTGCATCCTCTCTCCTGCACTCTGCTTTGGCAGCTATTGGTTGGACATGTAATCTATGGCGCCTCTTGGTTCAGAAAGTGGTTTGGACTGTCTGGGCTAGCACACACATGAGCCATGTTCACTTCGTTAGTCCCCCTCCTCACCCCTCCCCTACCCCTCCCTCTCAGCTCCCCCCTCCCTCCTCCCTCTCTTTCATGCCAAGGCACTATTATTTCGCCGAGGTCTCCTCCTTATTTCTTTCTCCCCTTTTTCCTCCTACGCCGGGAAAAAGAAGAAGAAGAAAAAGAAGAAGATTGCAGAGGGAAGTCAGTGACTCTGTAATCCACCAGCTGCTTCTCGGCTTGGACCCCAGAAGAAAAAAAATTACCCGTCTACCGGCCCTCAGAGCATCCCATCTTGCAAGCGGAAATGCATTCTCCTTCTCCTCCCCTCCTTTTCATTGATGTGGGTCCCAGTTCCTGCTCATCTACTTGCTTTATTTACCGGCCTCACCTAGTTTTTACAAGGGAAAAAAAAAAATTGCTCTTGTTTTTTTCTTCGAAAAGGATAGAAAAAATAGAGAGAATCTCTCTACCAGTCTCTGGAGTCTTAAGTAATCACAGCTGCGTGGAAATAAAAACACAAAATCTTTTTTTTTTTCATTTCCTGAATCGTGTCTCTCTCTCTCTCTCTCTCTCTCTCTCTCTCTCTCTCTCTCTCTCTCTCTCGCTCCCCTTATTCATTTGTGGTCTTGAGCAAGGTGACAGATCTCGGTTCACCTCCCCCACTATGATGGTTGTTCAGCTTTGTTCAGAGTGGTGAATATTCATGAGGCTGTCAGATGGAGGCGGCTGGGGTCGGCGTCTCTTCTCGTCGTTATTTTCCCAAATCCGGCTTCCCAATCAGGATCTTGTTTGCTTTGTATTAAAATCCACTTATTTTTCTGTTGCCATAGAAAAAACATATTAGCAGAGTCAGCGCAGACACCCCCCCCCCATTGTTTACTTTAATCATTGACTTTGCATGCAAGTCTTTGCACTGTACATAAGTGGATATAGTTGTACAGTATCTTTTAATGCTTATCATTCACACAGCATAACGTACTCCCAGAGATACTCAGTGCATTTTATTTTTTCGGCTGGACCATATGTGAGTTTCCCACAGCAGAATGAAACAAAACATTCCTGGCTTACGATGTACTGTGCACTGTACTTTTGCCTGCAATTGGCCAAGTTGGCCAATAATATTGGATGGAATTTAGCAATATACTGATTGCACGAGCAGCGCGACTGCGCGACCAATGTTTATATGTCATCACGTGACTTATAGTGTGGTATTTTTGCATCTCATTTGGTGCAGAATAGGAGTAGAATATTGTCCACATTCTTCTTTGTACTTTTCCATCGCTGCTCTGTGCCAAATGAGATGATAAAATACCCATTATAATTGATACATGTAAGCAGTGGCCTTGCAATCGGTCTATTATATTAAACATGTGTGTATGGGACTACGGGGTAAGCAAACAAAGCAATGAGTAAGAACAATTATTTCTTTTTTACTATTAAAGTGTGCATGTGGTTATTTTCTTGAATCTTCAACAGTAGCACTGCAAGTACAAAATGTACATGGTCATACATTTACAGTATGTACATTTTTCAGGTGTATGTTTATTTACATGTACATGTTCATATTACAGTACATGTACCTGTACATACTGTACATGTACATGTATGCAGTAAAATATCCTCAATTGAATATGTGTGCTGAATATTTCTATAGTATCACTATCAACATACAATATACATGTACATGTTTACTCAACTACATGTACATGTACATGTACATGTACAGTACAATGTATGTCTGCTGTATCTCAAAAGATGTACAGTACATGTACATGTACAGTACGTACATAGATGTACCGGTAATGTGTTCTGTAGTACACATGTACATTGCACATGTACAGTGTACACGTACTATACGATACTTACATGTACATGCACATGTTTGTATACATGTAGATGTACATTGTACATGTACATGTGCTTACCTACATGTACATGTACATGTATGTCAAGTTGTCAACAGTATACTGTACCATTCATTCATGTACATGTACATGTACATAATAGTCATGTGTACAACTGTACATGTACATGTACATGTATGTAGAACTTTACAATGTATACATGTACACATACTCAGTACACTGTATGGGTGTATATGTCCATGTACAGTTAGGCCCTACAATTTTGCACTTAACGTACACGTTGTATACTGTACATGATTATGTATACATGTACATGTACATGTACATGTACTTACGTACATGTACACACGCTTTGCTAACTCATGCATGCAGAGTATACAACTGTACATGTACAGTGTACATTGTTTGCACTCTACTCGGGACATCACATGGCCATGTACAGTACGTGTTGTTGACACCCTAAGATGAGCGTGTCAAATTACCTGCTTAGGATGGACTTTACTGGGCCTGGCACTGTGGCAGACCTCTGACAGCTGATGAAAACAAGGGCCTTAGGTCTGCCAATGATGGCAGGATTGGAGATTTACACAGAGTCACCTGAGAGAGATAGAAAGAGAGAGAGATAGAGCCTTGGAATAAGAGAGATAGAGAGAGAGAGAGGGGGGATGGAGGAGGGAGAGAAACAGGGAATTAGGAGTCGTGGAATCTACATATCGCACCTGGCCTTGCTTATGCCTGAGCTGCGCAGCCAATCACATCTGCTCTTTGGTGCGGCAAATGGAAATTGATCTATATGTTTGCATTAGTGCGAAACAAAGCCGTCTCTATATTGGAGTAAGTCCCGCTCCCCTTCCCACTCGTAAAAGAAAGAAAAGAAAAGAGAGAGTGAGAAAGGGAGGGAGAAAGGGAGTATGTCACCCGGAAGGATTTGGGGTGAAATAATATAAATAATGAAAAAAAAATTGAAAAAGGAAATTGGATTGAATTTTAAAGCAGTATCAATCAATGTGGACGTGTGAATTTCTTGCCTGTCAACACACACACATCCCTCCGCCATGTGTGATGTGGGGGACTAATCTAACCTATTACATGCAGTAGAATACAGTGAGGTGCGGGCATCAAAATAACAGGGCCGCAATTAAAATGGTTGATATTTTATTTCATTTTTCATTTTTTTTTTCATTTGGGCCAGGGCATGTTTACGCAGTTGACGGATGTTCACATATACGTGCGTGCACTTTGAAGAGTGACCGGGGCACGATTGTGCACGTGTCAATGGCACAGATCCATATCTACTGGCGGTGCATTGTGAAGGCAGGGGTGGCCATTTTGTCTGTGATCAATCCAGTGTACTCTTACTTAGACCGACTGAACATACTGTACAGTGTACAGAAGTACTGTGTATTTGGAGCTAGTCGATACTGTATGGTACTGTACATGTTGGTTATCGGCATGTCTCCTGCCCAAGTTTGTCTGTGGCCTCTCAGAAGATACTAGTACATTTGTCTGCATTAAGGCTCCTTGCATACCCGTCCAAGGGCAAGTACATTGTACATCACGTACACGTGTATTTGCAGACATCAAAGTATTTACTGAAGGCCCTTCAAAAATCAATCTCAGCAATTTTATGCACAGAATCATTTTGATGAGGTTTCAAATTGAGCGCTGAAGGTTGCTGTCATTATTGCATTCTTGTTGTTATTTTTACATGTACCGGTATGTTCATTGTTTTGTGTGAAATAGAGCACGAACCTTAACTTTGTTTTGTCTTTTTCTTCCCCCTCTCTCTCCCTCTTTCTCTCTCTCCCTACTCTCTGCCGACCACTGTGTGTGCTCACCACCCGTTGTGCTGCTGATGACCTGCGATGCACCCCACACCAACGAAAACCTTTTGCCTCGCTCCTCTGCTCCCATCACTGCCGCCACATTCCTGGCATTGTGACATTTTGCCGGGGTGCTCTGTCTCTGCTCTGCGGACACCTCCCCTTCCCCTCCCTTCCCTCCATCTAAAAAACCTCAGGTATGTATTGATTTCAGTCTCTCAGCTTTTCCCCTCCACAATCATTTGCCTTCCTAATGACGACCTCGATGGCTTCTGATAACTTTAGATGGATAAGGAGGGGGGGGGAATATCGCAATAACCCAACAGGTTACTGCTGGGTCTGTAGGGGAAAGGAAAAGGGTTTACGATAATGCAAAGAGTCAGTTTCACCCGATGATTTGTCAACGAGATGCACTCTTAAGCCGTGTCCGCACTGGACTTATTTTTAACCGAGCCTGTGGGTAACATTCCAATGGGTAAATCTTCCAGGCGTCCGCACTTGGACTATTCGACTCGGGTAAACTAACCAAGACGATCGGTAAAACTAACTGAGTGGCGCAAACAAACGCATGAGGGCGCTTTCGTAGTGACCTTTCACCGGATGTTTGTACACAATCTACCGGCCGTGTGTGTATATAATGTACATGTGCATGTGCATGTACTGTAGTCACGTTGCTACCGGCCGTGTGTGTACATAATGTACATGTGCATGTGCATGTGCATGTACTGTAGTCACATTGCTACCCCACGCCCGCACGAGTCTTGTGTACAGGGACACGTCACGTGGTATCGAGGCAATTCGGGGCGCCGGACCAGATGTGTTTTTTTTACCGAGTTGTTTAGCAAGACATCGTGTCCGGACTGGACTTTTCGGCTCGTTTAAACTGACCTGGTCAATTTAACCGTGCAGAAGATGGTCGGTTAAACTACCCATTTGAGTCGGGTAAGATACCTGGGAGGAAAACTTCCTGGGCTGTCTGCACTGGACTTAAAATGGTCAATTTACCCATTTGCTCGGTTAGTTTACCCATTTTAAGTCCAGTGCAGACGCGGCTTTAGCCTCTGGGAAAAAAATCATTCCTTTGGTATAACTTGAAAGCTTGGTCCCTACTGCCTTCTCAGCCTTTGGAAATGGTCACTTCTCTCACAATCTCTTGAATCCCTTCCTCTCTCCCGTCTGTCTACACTACGATCACAAGGTTGTTTTATTGGAGTTTTTGTTTTGAAATTTAAGTTTTGGGTCTGTTTTTGTGATATTTGTTTTAATGAGGGCTCCCTCTTTTGTCCAGAATTCTGGCTCAGGCTCGGTTTCTGTCATTTGGCGTCTTGGAAACCCCCAAAATGAAAATCCTAGTATAATTCATTGACAGATTGATCCTATTTTAAGTTATATGTTGGTGATGGAAACCTGTATTCTTGTGATTTTTACTTTCTAAAGAGATGTCCAAAATTGTGTCAGAGTTGTGTCTTTTAAGTGCTTGAGCATGAAAATCTAGTCAGCCTAAACAATTCTTGTCTGGTTTTAAAGATTGCCAAGCATATTTCATGTGGCAGGTATTGTGTCTGACTTGTGATGTATTTGATTACTCGGTGCCTAGTGTTACCTACATGTATAAAGGCTATGTCTAACTTTGGCTGGCAACCTGGAGTTTTATCAGGCAAAGCTTTTCTGAGCCGAAAAGGTGCCTAGAGCAGCCACAAGAAGTCAGGCCTTGGTTTGCAGTTAGTCCGAGTACATGTACATGTACTGAAGTTGCAACTTGGACCCTACAACTTACAAGTTGCTCATTTTTAAAGTTTGGAGGGGTTGGGCACTTGGGCGACTCCCGACTAGGTTTCTCCCGATCCTTGTAAAGTCTAAGGGCTAGTTTGCAGTAGACCCTATGACATTCACGTCAGGTCAATCTGGTGCCTTCCCAAAACAACACCCACATCCCCAACCAGACCCCACAACCACCCCCTGAAGTGTTGCAAAATTCCAAACACCCACAGGGTGCTGAAATAGCTGAATGTTCCCAATCCCTCCTGGATGGCTTTTTACCTTATACCTATATCACTCTCCAATGCATACACACACATGTACATACATGTCACGCCACGAAATGAGGTCATTGTTGATTAGAGGGACCTACACGTACTACTATACTGCGCTTTGAGTCTGTATCTACCGGGGAAACATGTTATTGCATTTAGTGTGTTATATATACTGTACCAATGTATGTGTAAATAGCGCCGGGGGTGCCATTCTAATTCTGGCTGACTTATGAACTGGCCTTACTCTGATTTCCATCTGGTTACGACACCGACGCCTTGTTGACACGACCCTCCTGCCGCAATCAAACCCAAATCACTGGAGAATTTATACAAACATGTCTGAAACTGCCTACTGACGTCAAATGACCAAAATGAGAATCTAAAAAAACGTAAAAAACATGTGAGAGGTTCTGCCATTTTGATGGTAGCAGGACCTACATGTACATGTATTACTTACATGTAGGATCCAAACGTCAGCCCCGTCAATGTTTGAAATAAAAAAATAAAGCAACAAATTATGTGGCACACAGGTGTCGCTCAATTCGTTTCTGCTATATGGGCACGACCGCTTTCACATCATCGTCCCAACTTCTGCCATCTTGCCTTCCGTGCGCACACACACACAAAAAGATTAAAAAGAAATCTGTCAATTTGCCGATTTCACGGTGGGATTAATGCTGACTCCACACACTCATAAATGCATATATAAATAAAGTTTTGAGCCAATTATTGAAATGATTGTCTTAAACCCTGTCGGAGGTGCTGTGGCAAACATATGATATTCTCCCTTCTGATATTCTGTTTTTATTATTGGTTTTTTCTTTATTTTGAAAACCGGCTTACGAATGAATTCTAGAAACGGAGGCTGTGGGCGTGTGACTGACGCGGCTTGCTTGTTTAGGCGAGGGAGTCAGGGATGGAGATTTTTATCGCGGCGGAGATTTTGCGCGGGTCAATTCCGCCGAGGCCTCCCTGCCCTGATAAAATCCGATTCCATCCGTCCTGTCGACATTTGACATTTTCTCAGGACAGCTCTGAAATCAAAGCCGCGCTCTTTCTTTAAATTGGAGGACTTTCTTCATCATGTGAATTTTTTTCCCTCTCTGTATGCATAACAAGCTAAATCCAAACCAACTCCCCCCCCCCTCCCTGAACAAAACATATCGAGGCCCCTAGTTACTTGACCGGTGGCCGCAGCTGAGCATTGGCTAGCTCGTACCGTCGCCCACCTTGAGAACGAATCTCTTGCAATTTGTTTTTTCTCAAAAAAAAAAAAAATCCCTTTCAGGAAATTCACTCATACATAAACATGAATTGTGGAGGTGGCGAAGACAAGGTACAATACATGTATAAATTAATGTGCATACATCAAAAAACCTCAAACCCCAGACCCACAAAATTGTTCTTATCGGTGGCAAGCCTTGAAGCAAAATCTTCCCTCATAATACCCAGGAGAGCCTAGCTTTGAAAACCTTAGAATACCTAATCAGCCAGATCACAGGGGGGGGGGATTATGGTTTCTTTATTTTAGAGAAAAACAAACCTTGAGTTCATGAGGCGGTAGGGAGCCGGACTCTCCTGCTGGCATTGCGATGTGGCTCCCTCCTCTCCCCCCTTCCCTGCACCTTTTTGGAGCCAGACTAATTGACTGGTATGATTTCACTTCAGTTTATAATCTTTTACCAGGGGAGTCCTTTCATGGAAATCCATTTTTTCGTTGATGCAAATAATGTGAAGCCATGCTGGTCAAAAGAAAAATGGTTTTGAAATCTGTATTTTTTCCTACTCGGATATCTGCAAAATCAGGGGCAACTTTTATAGAGCACACAAACCTACTAATCGTGAAAAATCTTCCTTGACAAAAGTCATCAAACAAGATTGTCAGCCATACATGTTGGGTACTTCATTCAGTGCCCATTTGATTCATCTTTAATTTGACTTCAATGGTAGAGAGTCAGAGTGGAACTTTGGTCTTTGCAAGCTGATTTCCCTCCATACTTGGTGCTAAATAATGTCCTTTCACCTTGAACAGCTGGCCCTTAAGATTGAACCTTTTAAAAACTGTTTTATGTACAGGTTTAATTTGAACATAAAAGCACAGCCACACTTAGCCTCTTTTAAAGTGCACGGGCCTTTATTAGTGGTGGTGAGAATATTTCAATCTTATCTCTGCCAGGAGTATTCAGGAAAGCACAACCACGTGTGTTTTCTTTACAAGAGTTGGGGGAGAGGGGAGGAGGAAGGGAAGGGGAAGGGGGAAAGCTAATTCACTGATCGCCACTTGAGAACTGGCGATAGAGAAAATTCAATTTGGGCTGAGAGCGGATAGAAACCGTGCCGGTTGCACGGCGTGCTGTACTCTATGCAGGGTTCTATCGTACAGGGTATGTACCTAGATGTGCATGCACAACTGAACTGCCCAATGAACCAGCCGAACCCAGAGTCAGAAATTTCTCGTTTGGGTAGTCAGGGAAAATACCAGCCTCACACCTGATGCAACATTGCCTCCTGCCTCCCCCCTCCCTCCCTCTCTCTCTCTCTCTCCCTCTCTCTCTCCCCCTCTCCCTCCCCCCTCTCTCTCCCTCTCTCTCCCTCTCTCTCCCTCTCTCACTCTGCCTCTGCCTCTCCCTCTGACTCTCCCTCTTCCTCTCCCTCTTCCTCTGCCACAAAAAAGACCCATCTGGGCCACCACAAAATCAAAAGTAAGGAGCAAGTCTTGGTGGAACTTTTGAGTTTCTCCTGTTGAAATTGTGTCCTAGATTCTTCAAGTTTTCATGTACCGGTACATGTAGTTCATGTACACACATGTAGGATTGCAAGTCCAAATGCCGAGTATTCACTTTTGGTCCCAAATGGGATGCGTATGTGTGTGTGGGGGTGTGATGAATGATGAAGATGGCAAATGGTGATGGTGATGATGGGAAGGAAGATGTTGATGATGGTGGTGATGGTAGTGGCACTGAAATGACTGAATAGTGGTGAAGGCTGTGATAGTGGTAAAGAAAGTGGTGATAATGGTGGAGATGGTGATGGTGGTGGTGGTGATGATCAACAATGATGGTGATGGTGATGTGAACTGAGTAGTGGTGAAGATGGTGAAGATGGCGATGGTGGTGATAGTGGTGAAGATGGTGGTGATGAATGTGAAGATGGTAATTGTGCTGATAGTGGTGAAGATGGTGGTGATAGTGGTGAAGATGGTGATGGTGAAGATGGTGATGGTGAAGATGGTGATGGTGAAGATGGTGATGGTGATGGTGAAGATGGTGATGGTGATGGTGAAGATGGTGATAGTGATGGCAGATCCATACATGTCCATCCATCTTCTATCCTGCCCCCTCTCCCACAACCAAAACACCTCCACTCCCTTTATACTCAGTGAGTATTGAATTAAGCCGTCTTCATTTCTGCCCACGTTGTGTTAGCCAGGGGGATGTGAGACGAGGAAAGGAGAGGGGGGTAGTCTTGAGGGGGAGGAGAGCAGATAATGGTGGGAACCATTCCCAACAACGCCGCCGGCACTGCCTCTGTTGCCCGGAGTCTGTTGCCACGGCAATTGCTCCGTTAGTACAGAGACATGTTCCAAAGTCTGTGGAATTGTTTGGCAATTACCAACCACCGCGACCCACCCACAACCCACCCACTCCCAGCCTAGAGCTTGACAAATGTCACAAGCACATGAACGCTGGGGCTGCCCACCAACTGACAGATAAATAGATAAATCAATAGGAAATTTTATCAGACGTGACAGGACAACTTAATATTGCTTCACATTGCGGTATCATATGTCTTGCTGCAAGTTGAATAACTGATTTTTTTTCTTCAAATTTTGGGTTTGCACATATTCCTTTTCATTTCCTCCCCCCTCCCTATTTTTTTCTTCAGGCTTTTAAAATATTGTTATCACACTTTTTATGAGCACATGGTTGAGCACTATGTGGTTGAGTTGAGATAGTGTGAAGTGCGACTTATGTTTGCTTTGCTGAAAAGAGAAAATGGTTTACAAGAACTGTTTACGGAAGAGTGAGCCAGGCGGAATTTTAAGGTTGGGGAGGGATGGGAGTGGACTTGACACCCTGCTTCCACTGGTTCTCTGATTTGCTGATGCAGGTTGGTGCATTCTATTTATTCCCATATCTGATCTCCAGGCCACGGAATTGTCCAGTTTGTATCCAAGATTCTCCAAGTGCATTTATAGTGCCATTTGGCCAGGAATTTTTTTTTTGTCTCAGGGAAAAGAAAAGAAAAACAGAACAGGCAGGTTGATGAGATTCATAGAATGCCTGAAGTGGCTTAGAATCCTTGACAGGAAGGATTTCCAGGGTCTCTCTGTTTTGACTTGGCAAGGCTGAAGGCCTGGGGCGAAAAAATGGCTATTCCTGTAAAAAAAAAAATAAAAAAAAAAAAAAAATGAAGGGAGGCTGGCTTTGTCCATGGCCGGGATGGATTCAAGAAATCCGTATCCCTGAGAAAATGCATGATTTATTATGGATTGGTGGACCAGGGTCTCTAGTTTATCATCTTCAGTCCCAGCTGTCTTCAATAGTGATTAGACAGAATGGTGTTGGATGATGCACAGGCCACCCCCCCTCCCCCTCTCCCACAGAAAAACCAGAGTATGGGGGAGTGATGGGGACATTCTGACCACTTGTGTCTTGACCATGGACCAAGTGTCTTGATTTCAGCATCAGTCTAGTGCAGTGTGTGTCTGGGTGAACCACGCTTTAAAATGGCCGTGGGGATCATTTTTCTTGCAGATTTTGTGAAGAACGCTCAAATACTGCAAGCTTTCGTTTGGACAATTGAAACAAAATTGCCTGTTCTGCTCCGTGCAGAAATGAAACAAGGGTTTGTCCCCATTCTGTCAGTCTGGATTACTGCACATGCAAGCATACTGTACATTTACTCAACTTGCCAAGCGTGAAACTCAGATAGAGCACAGGTCTGGTGAAAAAACCCAGTTCAGGTCTGCTAAGATTCTTCAGTGACTAGACCTGTTGGTCAGTCCCTATTTATTTTTTTTTATTTTTTTTGGGGGGGATAGGCAGGATCTGGAAAGGTTCAGATGTCACTTTGATTTGCTGCTTCAGTGCAGCCAAGCATCCTGGCTTGTACCAACTACTAGCTACATGTACAATGTACTTTGCAATGTGGTAGATCAGCCACTCGTTTCTCCGTCATCTATACCAGTTGCCCTCACACGGAATCATCTTCAGGGAGCAGACCGGCCAGAGGCCGGAGAGAGATGAGGGAAGTTTGGGAAGTCTTGCAAGGGCAGTACTCAGTACGAAGTTACCAACAGCCTTTGCTGAATCAGCCGGTACTTGGAACTGAAGTTGTGGGGGAAAACTCCACAAGTGATTCTGGCACGTCCATGCGTCTCTCAAATTTGGCCCATTTTCGTCCTCCTCTTCCTTTTTTTTTTCTTCTCCCGACCCCCGCACGAGTCAAGTTTTCTACCAACTTGCCTAGAATGCCACAGGCTTGTCACAAATTGCAGGTGCACATGCTCACACGTCACACCTTTACCGCTGCTTTTCCAATTTTATTTATTCATTTATTTTTTTGTAGCGTCAACCTCCGGGCAACCTGCAGCGAAAATCGAGACTCAATCACTCTCTACAAAAGGCCTAGATTTGAACATTTAATGTGCATATTGAAATCCTGCTGGTTTTTTTTATATTTATTTATTTATTTTTTGTGGAGTGGAGTTGCTTTTTCCTGAGTGCCAGATTAGATTTGATGTCAGACGCGAAGGGATTTAGTTTCTAGGTCTATTTGAGGAGGGGGTGGGGGTTGTGCAAAAGGGGGCGGGGTAGGGGTAGCATTTTGAGATCTGTCAGTTTCAGTTTGTGCGAGGTAAGATCTTATGAGTTTGGGCTGGACAGCTCAGTGTGTCATTTGGTTTTGGCACTGTAGGGATATTTGTGTGTGGTACTCGACCACTGGCTTGCCCCAAATAATATGCCTGTGCTTGTCATACATACATTGTCCATGTACAGTACATGTATCTGCAGTTCAACTAGCTACATGTACATGTACGGTGTAAGGTACATGTAACTGTAGCTCTTGTATTGAGTTTGTACTGTATACTCCATTATTTTCTGTGTGCAGTTTTGTACACTGATTCTATGCTGGTGAGCTGTCATCAAGTCCACAGTATGCTTGTTTGTGTACAGAGCAATACGGTATGCGCACATTGTAAGCATACATGTATACTTACAATGTATTGTGTATACATGTAGCTTGTCACATTTTGTGCTATAGTGATGGCAGTTAAACTTGAGTGGGCCTCATCTCGGCTGACTGTACACAGTCTGCACTGCTTCAAATGCTTGTCATGTGATGTTCTGATATGTGGACATACACATGTACACGTTAAAAGGTAGATTAACTACCGGTATTGATGGCTGTCTGGGCTGAGTGTCCTGCTGTCTGAAAGCTAACAGACAGCATACATGTACATGCACTTAATGTATTCTAACTTTACCAGTACTTTACATGTACCAGTACATTTAAACACTGGGGCACTATGTGCGTAATTGCATTGTGCTTTCACCTTGAACATCTGGGCCTGCCCTGTGGATCACCCAGGTATACTGTAGGCCTACATTGTAGTGGCTGCTGTTTCAATGCACCCATAAAAGCTCACTGGAGTAGGTCTACATTTGCCCATTGCCATACATGATAAACTGATACTGCTGGAAAACTGATTCATCAGGGAGATGACACTCTATTCCGGGATTTTTCAGAGTGAACTTGTTGAGCTTTCTGAACATTGACTTCTGCATTGGATGCATTTGGCTACTAAAGCAATGATTGGTACATGTGCAGACTATTATTACAATGTACTGTACAGTACATGCATCATTATTCCATCACTGTCTCGGTCTCCACTTACAGTAAATGTGTTGCATTTGTGTAAATGTCATTTTGATGGTTTGCAGTGGGGGCCGGGTGGGGGCTTCAGAAAGTGGAACATTTGCAGTCAAAACCACCATGTGTGCTATCTCCTTGGAGAGTGGGTGTGGCTCTGAGAAGAGCCAAGTAACTCCATGCTGCACTCACCCTGTAGCCAGCAGACAGCTCTACATTCTGCACTATACAATGAACCAGATTACCTCACCCATACATATGTGAAGCATTCCAATCAATACTGTGCCCTGTCTGGGCTGTTTTTTTTTGGTTTTGCTCTCTTCTTGCCTGTCTCTTACCGTTCCTCCGCTGCTCATTTTATTGTGATGTAGGGCAGAAGTGTTACCCCCCTCCCCCCTTTTCCCTCTGGGCTACATCCTGGGTCCTTTTGCAGTTTGTTTCTCACTGCGCTGTCATCATCCCAATGGCTGAGCCCAAGGCCTGCCCTTCTTTCTCCCCTCCCCCCAACGCCAGCTCCACAGCTCCAACCCCCCCCCCTCTCTCTCTCTCTCCAACTCAAACTACATCTCTTTGTGGGTGGATGGCAAGCTGACCAATACCCTGAGGCAGGTGGTTTTCTCTCTTTCTGGATGCAAATCAAGGAAGGAGGAGGAGGGGGATTCAGAAGTGACTTCCTCCGTTCCCGGATTCCCAGGCAGCTGATTCCTTCAAGCTTGAGCTGTCTTTGAGGTTTGACAGGCAGCCAACACCCTCCTCCCCTACCCCATCCGTCTTCACAGTGTTTGAACTTTCTCCCCTTCCATTCCCATCAAATATCTCTGTCTCTGTCTCTGTGTCCTATAATCGCTCTCTGTTTTGGTTCTCTCTCTGTCTGACCTGCCTTTATTTGTTTCTCTGTCTTTCTGCCTCTCTCCTTGTCTCTATCTCTCTTGATCTCTGTCTCTCCCTGTGTCTATATATGTCTCTCTTTCTCTGAGTCTGTCTCTCTGACACTGCGTTTACACTGGATCAGATCCCGCAAGGAAGATCAGATCCTGATCCCGGGATCTGATCCTCCTCTCGGGAAGGGTCAGACCCGGTTCAGATCCCGCAATTTGCAAGTGTAAACGCAACGCGGGATCAGATCCGGATCAGATCCCGGAAGCTGACTTAACCACATACGGTCTGACACTAACAACGAGACTACATCAGTACAGTATGCTTAGTTGAGTTCTGCATGTAATGGCTGCTGGTGTGCTCCAGTGTGCATGATCAGTGAACAGTGCACATCACCTTTGCCCCGAGGTTGCAGCGCTTCATCGATGCCACGCGGGATCAGGATCAAGTGTAAACGCGGCAGGGATCTGATCCCGCTCGCTGATCGCGACCGCGGGATCTGATCCTCCGTTGCGAGATCAAGTGTAAATGCAGTGTGAGGCTCTCTGTCTGCCTCTGTCTCTTTCTCTCTGTATGAGTCTCACTCTGTCCCCCCACCCCATCTCTCTCCCTCTGTCTGTCTATCTATCTGTCTCCCTCCCTCTGTCTGTCTATCTATCTGTCTCCCTCCCTCTGTCTGTCTATCTATCTGTCTCCCTCCCTCTGTCTGTCTATCTATCTGTCTCCCTCCCTCTGTCTGTCTATCTATCTGTCTCTCTCCCTCTGTCTGTCTATCTATCTGTCTCCCTCCCTCTGTCTGTCTATCTATCTGTCTCCCTCCCTCTGTCTGTCTATCTATCTGTCTCCCTCCCTCTGTCTG